>JAMXBD010002051.1:0-246326 GCA_024138025.1 Combretum micranthum | reverse complement strand
TTATGTGGGGACCCCAGTCACAAAGTTGAGAAGTGTCCGAAAAGACGACCAATGTATGCTCTCTTTGCACAAAAGCGGTACATTAGCTCAAACATGCCCTGAACGGGATAATATGCATGTTGCTTCGTTGGAGCTACTAGGAAGAAGAGGAAGAGATATAACAGGAATAAAGCAACAAAGGAAAAAGGAATCGGTTCTTCAAAACCATCTACATCCGGAAATCCAGTCCACAATCCTCACACATATGGAGTATACGAGAAGATAGTGATGAAGAGCTGGAGTCCTTTGCCATGGAAGGAAGCGAGGATCAAAGATGCAAACTCGATACAGGTTGAGCGATATACCTTAGATACCGCATATTCCTTCTGCATTAGAATAAAAGAGATAGGTTGTTAGAAAAAACCTTCGGATTACATTGCTAGACTAAAAATAGAAAGCCCGAGACCATTAAAAGTTAGAATGAGCCAATGAGGGAAACTAAAACAAAAACTTGATTAATTTAACGAATTCCAAAATGATCCTCATACGACTTTTTGTAAATAAAGAACTTGAAAGATTCGAAAAATCTCGATGATCGTTACATAAAAGTTAAAATTTCAAAAAATCAAATCTCAATTACCAAACTCCGTAAAAAATCTTACAAGTAACAATTATACAATAAGCAATGAGATCTCTTGATTTCAACCCCATCAAGATGATCACGATGACTTTAATTATTTAAAAGAATATTGATCACAGAGCACAAATTGTATATTCAGCTACATAAGAATGGAAGAAGCGAATCCACAACCTTCGTTGGTCAAAGTAATCGAGTCATGAAAGGTCGTGTTGTCATGAGTCGGTCTAGTGTCGGTTGAGTCGAGTCGTCTGTGGTCTTGAGTCAAGTCCGTGTCGCTTTTCCAAAAGAGTCGTATAAGTGGAGGTTGGAATCGCTAAGCAAATCTTATTAATTTGTATGTGCTATATTTGTAAAATATCTATCATGCAAAATTTAGAAATGATACAAATCAAAGCATAAACCGGTGCTAGAAATGTAACTCGAGATTCACAATTTCTCTCGATAAACGATATACACGTAACAAGTTTTGCGACAAAACTTTCTTTAAGGTGGGAGGATGTAAGCCCCGGGAAAATTTCAGTAAATAATTCCAAGATGAACTTCGAAAATAAACCCTAAAATCACTCCAAATTAACACCGAACTTTGAACGAGTCCCGAAATATAAAGAAAGTAGATTTCATTAGTCTTGACAAAATCTAAAAATAATATAAGGACTACAAAAGTCCTTAAGTCCAAAAAAACCCTTACATAAGATAAACTTCTTACCTAATCTATAATTCATAAAAATCGGGATAAAAATAAAACACGGTGATAATTTGCTAAAGAGTAAGTTAATCCATAACATGACAATTTGAAGGATCAGGAAATCACCAAAGGCCAATTCCATAATCTAGGCTTTGGCACGAATTAAAGAAAACTTCATCTGCCATAATAAATATAGACTTTGGAAATTCCCCAAACGACCAGACTAATAATCCTAAGAGACGGAAATCACAATCAAGCTAACGATCAAATCAAACTTCCAAGAATCATAGAACGAGTTAGAAATTGAAATCTCGTAATCTAAGAAGGAAGAATTCAAGAAACAATAACAAAATTAAAAACCTTAAGTTGACTAATTGTTCATAAAAACCTTAAATCGAAGCAAAATAAATTCGAAAACAAAACACTATGAAGATCCTTTTTCAAAGCAAATTATAAGAATCAGATTTCCCCAAAATCATTCCAAAAATCGATATTTGACTCAAACTCAAGAAATCATATCCGGTAACCATTACGATATTAACTACCGGATATAATAATTCATTCAAGATTTCCGAAAGTAATAAGAGATATTAAAGACTTATAAAAAATAAAATTTAAAATAAATTTTTCAACTACATATGTTAAATAAACATAAATATCAGTTTCCAAATTGGCAAGGGTCTAAACCGAAAATCACCGGAAACCCTAACGGAATACAATAGCTTAAGTCCGGCAATCTAGCGCCCTTAACTCTAGAGGCCGAAAGGTAGTTTAAATAAGTATGAATAGTTCGTAGTAATATAGGTTTGTATAAAAATATCAGATTGGAAATTTTTACCTATCTCGAACCCGTTCGGATACAGACTTTGAAAAGCGTTTGTCCGGGACTCGAAGATATCAAAAATATACCATTAGTACCGTTAGACTCGTATTTCACGAGATTTTAAATATATCAGTTATATAATTTTTGGGTTATAAAAGTTACAATTATAACCTTTTTAACCGTATTTTCATTTCTACCGGTAATTGATTAGTCTTTTGCCCTATTCATTTTATTTCATTACACAATTTTATTATATTATTATTATTATTTTTATTTTATACCCCGGGTTTCCTAGTAATCAAGTAAACTTCGGAAACGGAAAATGAAACCCTAAATCAGTTTAGCTCAGCTTTGTGAAAAAACTTAGAAAACCCTAATTCCGGCTTTTCCACGGTTTCCAAATAAGAAACTTTTATAAGAAAAATTAATTTTGATATAGTCCATCGATTATATTTCAAACCAAGAAAATATCATATTTTAAGAAAATTTCAATTCCGGGTCATCCCGAGACCCATTATAGAAAAGCGTGCCCCGGAACTAGAATTTCAAAAATTTATTTATGAATACTCATTTGAGCCGAAATAAAATAAGGATTTCAAAAATATATTTTTCATAATTTTCCGGCTTATGAAAAATACAGATATAGCCTTTTTATTCGTATTTCATTACTACCGGAAATTAAATTGTCTTGTCAACTATTCCTCACTATTCATAAATTACTACCTAGTCTACCTATTAGCCACTCTACAAGCCTAACCTTACCATCACTCAAATCAACTCCTTCTTTCCATAACTTTGTCCTTAACTTCCCTTACATCTCATAACAATTTCACATCATGTTAAATCAATCAATCAAAGTAAAAGTTTTTCAAACTTCTTCCTCCCTCATGAATAGTGCCGACTGAATAGTCCCCTCCCCATGTTCCATTTTGCAAATTTTTTTTATTTAAGCTAACTCCATTTAACCTAATCCCATTCCATATATATTTACTACTTTTTCTCTCTCCTTCCTCATTCTTTCACTTTTCCATTTTCACAAAGGGAAAAAGCTCTCAAAACACTCTCTTTTCTCTCCTCTCCACTCCCTCTTTTCCTCCTTGGCCGAAACTTTAAGGCTCCCCCCATACACACACAACTTCCATTCTTCTCTTCATCTTCCATTTACCTTCAAGTAAGTAAGCCTTTTACCCTTTCCATCTTTAGATCTTTGTTATGGCTAAGTGATTCTTGGATATTTCAACCAAGTGTCCCCATGATCTCTTAGTAGGGACAATGAAATATCAAAACAAGAACCGAACCATTACAAAATAGATCTAACTTTTAAAGGAGCTTTCATGACAAAAGCTTTATGTTTATCCATCAAAAAGTATTTTGAACTAAAGATCTTTGTAAAAATATAGTTTTTATGTTTTCAAAACCTATTTAAAGCACTTGATATAGTAGATCTATCATTTTACTACTCATAATCATGTAGGCATTTAAGATCTTATCATTATTTTGTGTTTATGTGCATTAATAGTCTTTAATGCTTTGTCTTTAGTAAATAATCTTCCTAGCATATAGATCTATGGTTAGTAAATTATAAAGTCAAAAGGAAAACACTTTTCAAAATATGAACTTGTGTAAATTCGGATCACTTTGAAAAACCTAGGTCAAAAAACACTTTTATCAACTTCTAAACATGTATTTTACAAGAGAAATGAAGCCTATGGGTAATAGATATGTTTGGTAGTTTTTCATGAGTCTAAATGAGATTTTTTCTAAAGAAAATGTTGGAAACAAGAAATGAAGTCCAATAAAAGTTTTGAACTAAAGTCATATAGATGAAATTCGTAAAATGGATGTAGGGTTAGAAAACACTATTTTTCCAACTTCAAAAATGATATTTTCTTAAATAAATGAAGTCCTTAGGGTATAGGTATAATAAAACTTAAAGTTTTGAGTATAAAATTATATTTTTTCTCAAAGGAATCAACTTGAAAGTGAATTTTCTAAATTCGGATTTTTGGAAACCCTATAGTAAAAGACCCACTTAAAAGTTTATAAATGAAGATTTTATTTAAGAAATAAAGGCTTAGGATTAACTAATATAAGGGTCAAAATTTCTTTAAACAAAGTGGAGTTTCTCTAAAGAAAATTTTGTAAAATGTAGATGTGGTCAAGTGTAGTAAATTCACTTACTAGACATTGGTAGAAAATGGTTTCTAAGAAAAGTTTGTTTCAAATTCTTTAAATATAAAAAGTTATAAGAACATGGACCCATTAAGTCACATCATGACATTCATAATAGGGAAAATCATTACCATTGCATTTAGTTTCATTTTTACACTTAGGAATCTCAAGTGCATTCATGAAAACCGCGTTTTTGAATCCATGTAACCGCTGTACAGATTGATCCCTCACTTCCGAGGCTTAGATATTTTCAAAACTTAATTTAAATTCGTATTAGAAAGCTCTTCCGAAGTAGATAGAAATCGATATAAATTTGCGAGATTTCCGAGTTAAAATGACCAAGTTATGGCCGTTTTAAGTTGGAATTCCCGCTTAGGACGCGAATTACGAATAATTTGATAAGTTCGTATGAAGTCGTTGGATTAGTTTGAGTTGAAATACTGATTAGAGTATTTCTTCCTTTTTAGGTTATCCCGAGTTCGACGATTCCCTACCACCGGACTATTATTACTAGAAGACCGGTGATCCAATGGCTGAGTGAGTTTTCTCCTTGTTTTGTTACCTTGATTGTGTTGTAATTAGTCGCATTAGAATTTTAGGAACAAGATAAAAATCGATGTGAATGGGGACGGGATATATGATGAGACTGTGATGATGTATGCCAAAGAATACTAAAGCCTATCGAAATCATGATTTGATTGAATAACTGCACCGTTCCTATTACTCCTGTTATATGTGTGATATTGGTTGGTCATTCTAAAAATGTATAAATATTTTGACCTAAGCAAAAAGTAAATTGATCATGCATCACATTGGACATATTGCATTTGTAGAATGCTACTCCTACGCAGGTCGATCGGTATGGTCCGTTGATTGCCTCGTTTGAATAACGAGCCCGGTGCCAGAGCTCATTCTCGGGTACTAAGGCGCATGTGATGCACCCTTGGATGAGCCTAGCCGAGTTGAGTGCTAAGAGCCGAGGGCTTGGGGACTAGATGCGGTCGTGTAGACTCAATACCATTCCTAACCCAAGATACGGAGGGCGTAAATCCGTTCTATGTGGTGGGTTCCGGTTACCCATGCATAATTGTTTGCTCACGTGTTTGTTCATGCATAGCATATGATTGATTAATAACTTGTTTGTTATGGTACGGAATTAAGGGAATTCTCACTAAGCTAGTGTAGCTTATACCCCATAGTTGTTTAAATGAGCAGGTTATTCCAAGAATGCTAAGTGGGGACCAAGATGGTTGAAGTCGAGAATGACTTCGGATCCGGCAAGATATAAGAATGCTTGAAGTTTTTGGCTAAGCTTTACGATTTGCTTTTGTAATAGTCTTATGTAGTGAAGTCTTGGATGAATGTAATTGAAGTTTGATGAACTGTATTTTGAAGTATAGTGTTTTGTATTTGGAGTATAGTGGATTGTATTTCCTTTACATTGTTACTCAATTGTATCAACATAAAATGTATCCATTCCGATTTGTCTCCTTTATGTGTTAGACGCCTTGTACATAGTATGGAAGCCTTCGCGTGACTGAGGTGGTCATTCTTAGGCTTTAATATTGTGTACGGCGGACTGCCACGTTTAGGGTACCCTTCGGGGCGTGACAGTTTAGTTGGTTATCAGAGCGACAAGGTTTTGGGAATTAGGTGGAAGACTTTAGAGGATAAGAATATTAAGATATGATCTTAGAAATGAATAGATAAGTGTTAGATGACCCTTAGGTAAAGAAGAACTAGATTTAGCTCAATGACCTTTAAGGTATGACTTTCGATCATTAAGGATTTGAAAATCTTCTTGGAGACTTTTGAAGAACATAGAAACAAACATGGAAGAAGGAAGAATGAAAATATTTGAGGGGATGATAGAATCTATACTAGCAACTGCAAAATATAGAGTAAGTGACCTTCACGACTCTTAGCTCAAGCCAAATAGGAGAGATCGTAAGTTACCCCTTCGACCTATAAGATAACTAGGTGGGTAGATTAGCAATGCGTTTTCGCCGTTTTCTTAAATAGATAAACCAAAGTGCATTCTTTTTCTAAAATAAGCAACTTGTGTGTAGAATAACTAGGTTAAAATGATCGTTTCGTCTTATTTCTAGGAGACTACCTGAGGGAACGTGCAACGTCGACCAACCTTCCCGATGAACAACAAGTGAGAGACACTCCACCACCACCAGATCAATGCAACAAGTCATAGACCTTCTAGGGTGTTTGGTGGGTACACAAAAGCTCCTCTTACAACAAGTGCTATTAGAATGTGCCGGTTCAGGTGGAAGGACCCCACCAAGTGACAATGCAAGGAATTGAGACTCCTTCTGTTATGGCTAGTCCAAGCTCCAAAGTCAGAAGGTATAAGACAACTAGCCTAACAGTTAAGAATGAATCTTTTAAGAGGCGTAAGATCAATTGTTGGAAGTGCAAGGAAAGTCATTATCCAAGACAGTGTCAACAACTGAAGCACAAGTGTTACTTCTGTGGAGATCCCGAGCATAAGGTTGTGGACTGTCCAGGAAAGAAAACCTTAAAGTGCTTCATCTGCAAACAGCCGGGACACCAAGCGAGTAGATGCCCCCACAAGAATTAACAGCTGGACAGCTGCCCTTGTTTGGAAGAAGTCAGTCTCCTCGAAATATCAATAGATCTCTCGTGTTGAACGTTAGGAGCAAATAGCTTTTTGAGTAAAGAGAACAAAGATGTTTTGAAAATGAAAACCGATGTTGTGATTTATCATCTAGTTCATGAATTAGTTCCAATGTATGTTTTGCATCTTTTCTTTGAACTTTTGTAATGAAAGATTTGCATCTTCTCTTGATTTCATGCATTTCATTTTGAATATTATGAAATTTTGTTATCGATTTTGATTTCAGTAGAATTTCAATATTTCTTACATATGTCTTTATTTCCGCATTTCCGTGTTCCGTATTTCCGATAAGCTTCTTTTACCGCCTTAAGACGTAATAAAAGATTTAGAATTTTCACCTGAGCTTAATAAAATTGTAGGAGATATACCCAACCACAACAAGAACCCGTCGTGACTCCTTTAGGACCCGAGAACCAAGCGATACCTGAACCACCTAACCAAGGGAGAAATGCCTCAATAGAGATTGAACGGCTTACTAATCAGACAGGAGGCTACATGCAACAGACTCAAGTCAGTTCAACGTCTACACCTGTAAGATATGAGCAAGAAACGACGCAAGATGAACCCCCATCACCTCAATACCACCAAAGCCTCTTACCATGCTTCATAAAGTGTAACGAGTATTTCGATGGAGTTTTTGGAAAACCAGATGAGGCAGAGGATTGGTTGGCACACATTGAGAGGTCCCTTAATGTTTTTGAAGTACCACTCTAAGAGTCAATTATGGAACCTTTATGCTCCGCTTACATGCTCGAGTATGGTGGGACTCTAAGGAAAGAGAGTTGATGCCTCCAGTTGCATGGGAGATGTTATAAATATGAGTTTTTGAGAAAATATTTCCCATGAGCTTAAGAGTCCAGTACAGTTCAGATTTTCTTAATATCTCACAAGGAGATCGTAGTGTGGAACAGTACGAAACCGAGTTCAGTAGATTGCTGCAATATGCTCCAGAATCATATAAGCAAAGTGAGGAACTCAAAAGAGAAGTGTTTCTAAATGGTTTAAAAGAAGACCTTCGGACTCGATTGGAAGAATTGGATATCAGGAGTTATCAAGGATTGCTAGAAAGAGCACGGATCATAGAAAATGCTCAAAGGAGGAGGCAAGAAAGAAGTAATAAGGAAGTGGAGTTCTATGTTGCAATGACCCCGAGTCAAAATGTCAAAACACTTCCCTTGGATGATGACCCAAATAAGGAAGAAGACATAATTTTGGATAAGAGACAATGTTGGAGATGTAAGAGAGAGCATTACCCTATACAGTGTCCACAGCTTCAATCCAAGTGTTACTTATGTGGGGACCCCAGTCACAAAGTTGAGAAGTGTCCCGAAAAGACGACCAATGTATGCTCTCTTTGCACAAAAGCGGTACATTTAGCTCAAACATGCCCTGAACGGGATAATCTGCATGTTGCTTCGTTGGAGCTACCTAGGAAGAAGAGGAAGAGATATAACAGGAATAAAAGCAACAAAGGAAAAAGGAATCGAGGTTCTTCAAAAACATCTACATCCGGAAATCCAGTCCACAATCCTCACACATATGGAGTATACGAAGAAGATAGTGATGAAGAGCTGGAGTCCTTTGCCATGGAAGGAAGCGAGGATCAAAGATGCAACTCGATACCAGGTTAGCGATATACCCTTAGAATACCGCATATTCCTTCCTGCCAATAGAATAAAAGAGATAGGTTGTTAGAAAAACCTTCGGATTACATGGCTAGACTAAAAATAGGAAAGCCCGAGACCATTAAAAGTTAGAATGAGCCAATGAGGGAAACTAAAACAAAAACTTGATTAATTTAACGAATTCCAAAATGATCCTCATACGACTTTTTGTAAATAAAGAACCTTGAAAGATCGAAAATCTACGATGATCGTTACATAAAAGTTAAAATTTCAAAAAATCAAATCTCAATTACCAAACTCCGTAAAAAATCTTCACAAGTAACAATTATACAATAAGCAATGAGATCTCTTGATTTCAACCCCATCAAGATGATCACGATGACTTTAATATTTAAAAGAATATTGATCACAGAGCACAATATTGTATATACAGCTACATAAGAATGGAAAAGCGAATCCAACAACCTTCGTTGGTCAAAGTAATCGAGTCATGAAAGGTCGTGTTGTCATGAGTCGTCTAGTGTCGGTTGAGTCGAGTCGTCTGTGGTCTTGAGTCAAGTCCGTGTCGTTTTCCAAAGAGTCGTATAAGTGGAGGTTGGAATCGCTAAGCCAAATCTTATTAATTTGTTGTATGTGCTATATTTTGTAAAATATCTATCATGCAAAATTTAGAAATGATACAAATCAAAGCTAAACCGGTGCTAGAAATGTAACTCGAGATTCACAATCTCTTCTCTCGATAAACGATATACACGTAACAAGTTTTGCGGACAAAACTTTCTTTAAGGTGGGGAGGATGTAAGCCCCGGAAAATTTCAGTAAATAATTCCAAGATGAACTTCGAAAATAAACCCTAAAAATCACTCCAAATTAAAACCGAACTTTGAACGAGTCCCGAAATATAAAGAAAGTAGAATTCATTAGTCTTGACAAAATCTAAAAATAATATAAGGACTACAAAAGTCCTTAAGTCCAAAAAACCCTTACATAAGATAAACTTCTTACCTAATCTATATTCATAAAAATCGGGATAAAAATAAAACACGGTGTAATTTGCTAAAGAGTAAGTTAATCCATAACATGACAATTTGAAGGATCAGGAAATCACCAAAGGCCAATTCCATAACTAGGCTTTGGCACAATTAAGAAAACTTCATCTGCCAATAATAAAATATAGACTTTGGAAATCCCCAAACGACCAGACTAATATCCTAAGAGACGGAAATCACAATCAAGCCCTAACGATCAAATCAAACTTCCAAGAATCATAGAACGAGTTAGAAATTGAAATCTCGTAATCTTAAGAAGGAAGAATTCAAGAAAACAAAATAACAAATTAAATAATCCTTAAGTTGACTAATTGTTCATAAAAACCTTAAATCGAAGCAAAATAAATTCGAAAACAAAACACTATGAAGATCCTTTTTCAAAGCAAATTAATAAGAATCAAGATTTCCCCAAAATCATTCCAAAATCGATATTTGACTCAAACTCAAGAAAATCATATCCGGTAACCATTACCGATATAACTACCGGATATAATAATTCAATTCAAGATTTCCGAAAGTAATAAGAGATATTAAAGAAACTTATAAAAATAAAATTTTTAAAATAAATTTTTCAACTACATATGTTAAATAAACATAAATATCAGTTTCCAAATTGGCAAGGGTCTAAACCGGAAAATCACCCGGAAACCCTAACCGGAATACAATAGCTTAAGTCCGGCAATCTAGCGCCCTTAACTCTAGAGGCCGAAAGGTAGTTTAAATAAGTAGAATAGTTCGTAGTAATATAGGTTTGTATAAAAATATCAGATTGGTAAATTTTTTACCTATCTCGAACCCGTTCGGATACAGACTTTGAAAAGCGTGTCCCGGGACTCGAGATATCAAAAATATACCATTAGTACCGTTAGACTCGTAATTCCACGAGATTTTTAAATATATCAGTTATATAATTTTTCGGGTTATAAAAGTTACAATTATAACCTTTTAACCGTATTTTCATTTCTACCGGTAATTGATTAGTCTTTTTCCCAATTCATTTTATTTCATTACACAATTTTATTATTATTATTATTATTTTTATTTTTATACCCCGGGTTTCCTAGTAATCAAGTAAACTTCGGAAACCGGAAAATGAAACCCTAAATCAGTTTAGCTCAAGCTTTGTGAAAACAAACTTAGAAACCCTAATTCCGGCTTTTCCACGATTTCCAAATAAGAAACTTTTATAAGAAAAATTAATTTTGAATATAGTCCTCGATTATATTTCAAACCAAGAAAATATCATATTTTAAGAAAATTTCAATTCCGGGTCATCCCGAGACCCATTATAGAAAAGCGTGCCCCGGAACTAGAATTTCAAAAATTTATTTATGAATACTCATTTGAGCCGAAATAAAATAAGGATTTCAAAAATATATTTTTCATAATTTTCCGGCTTATGAAAAATACAGTTATAGCCTTTTATTCGTATTTCATTACTACGGAAATTAAATTGTCTTGTCAACTATTCCTCACTATCATAAAGTACTACCTAGTCTACCTATTAGCCACTCTACAAGCCTAACCCTTACCATCACTCAAATCAACTCCTTCTTTCCATAACTTTTGTCCTTAACTTCCCTTACATCTCATAACAATTTCACATCATGTTAAATCAATCAATCAAAGTAAAAGTTTTTCAAACTTCTTCCCTCCTCCATGAATAGTGCCGATGTGAATAGTCCCCCTCCCCATGTCCATTTTGCAAATTTTTTTTTATTTAATCTAACTCCATTTAACCTAATCCCATTCCATATATATACTACTTTTTCTCTCCTTCCTCATTCTTTCACTTTCCATTTTCACAAAGGGAAAAAGCTCTCAAAACACTCTCTTTTCTCTCCTCTCCACTCCCTCTTTTCCTCCTTGGCCGAAACTTTAAGGCTCCCCCACATACACACACAACTTCCATTCTTCTCTTCATCTTCCATTTACCTTCAAGTAAGTAAGCCTTTTACCCTTTCCATCTTTAGATCTTTGTTATGGCTAAGTGATTCTTGGATATTTCAACCAAGTGTCCCCATGATCTCTTAGTAGGGACAATGAAATATCAAAACAAGAATACCGAACCATTACAAAATAGATCTAACTTTTAAAGGAGCTTTCATGACAAAAGCTTTATGTTTATCCATCAAAAAGTATTTTGAACTAAAGATCTTTTGTAAAAATATAGTTTTTATGTTTTCAAAACCTATTTAAGCACTTGATATAGTAGATCTATCATTTTACTACTCATAATCATGTAGGCATTTAAGATCTTATCATTATTTTGTGTTTATGTGCATTAATAGTCTTTAATGCTTTTGTCTTTAGTAAATAATCTTCCTAGCATATAGATCTATGGTTAGATAAATTAATAAAGTCAAAAAGGAAAACACTTTTCAAAATATGAACTTGTGTAAATTCGGATCACTTTGAAAACCTAGGTCAAAAACACTTTTATCAACTTCTAAACATGTATTTTACAAGAGAAATGAAGCCTATGGGTAATAGATAATGTTTGGTAGTATTTTTCATGAGTCTAAATGAGATTTTTCTAAAGAAAATGTTGGAAACAAGAAATGAAGTCCAATAAAAGTTTTGAACTAAAAGTCATATAGATGAAATTCGTAATAATGGATGTAGGGTTAGAAAACACTATTTTTCCAACTTCAAAAATGATATTTTCTTAAATAAATGAAGTCCTTAGGGTATAGGTATAATAAATACTTAAAGTTTTGAGTATAAAATATATTTTTTCTCAAAGGAATCAACTTGAAAGTGGAATTTTCTAAATTCGGATTTTTGGAAACCCTATAGTAAAAGACCCACTTAAAAGTTTATAAATGAAGATTTTATTTAAGAAATAAAGGCCTTAGGATATAACTAATATAAGGGTCAAAATTTCTTTAAACAAAGTGGAGTTTCTCTAAAGAAAATTCTTGTAAAATGTAGATGTGGTCAAGTGTAGTAAATTCACTTACTAGACATTGGTAGAAAATGGTTTCTAAGAAAAGTTTGTTTCAAATTCTTTAAATATAAAAAGTTATAAGAACATGGACCCATTAAAGTTCACATCATGACATTCATAATAGGGAAAATCATTACCATTGCATTTAGTTTCATTTTACACTTAGGAATCTCAAGTGCATTCATGAAAACCGCGTTTTTGGAATCCATGTAACCGCTGTACAGATCTGATCCCTCACTTCCGAGGCTTAGATATTTTCAAAACTTAATTTAAACTTCGTATTTAGAAAGCTCTTCCGAAGTAGATAGAAATCGATATAAAATTTGCGAGATTCCGAGTTAAAATGACCAAGTTATGGCCGTTTTAAGTTGGAATTCCCGCTTAGGACGCGAATTACGAATTTGATAAGTTCGTATGAAGTCGTTGGATTAGTTTGAGTTGAAATACTGATTAGAGTATTTCTTCCTTTTTAGGTTATCCCGAGTTCGACGATTCCCTACCACCGGACTATTATTACTAGAAGACCGGTGATCCAATGGCTGAGTGAGTTTTCTCCTTGTTTTGTTACCTTGATTGTGCTTGTAATTAGTCGCATTAGAATTTTAGGAACAAGATAAAAATCGATGTGAATGGGGACGGGATATATGATGAGACTGTGATGAATGTATGCCAAAGAATACTAAAGCCTATCGAAATCATGATTTGATTGAATAACTGCACCGTTCCTATTACTCCTGTTATATGTGTGATATTGGTTGGTCATTCTAAAGAATGTATAAATATTTTGACCTAAGCAAAAAGTAAATTGATCATGCATCACATTGGACATATTGCATTTGGTAGCATGCTACTCCTACGCAGGTCGATCGGTATGGTCCGTTGATTGCCTCGTTTGAATAACGAGCCCGGTGCCAGAGTTCATTCTCGGGTACTAAGGCGCATGTGGATGCACCCTTGGATGAGCCTAGCCGAGTCGAGTGCTAAGAGCCGAGGGCTTGGGGACTAGATGCGGTCGTGTAGACTCAATACCATTCCTAACCCAAGATACGGAGGGCGTAAATCCGTTCTATGTGTGGGTTCCGGTTACCCATGCATAATTGTTTGCTCACGTGTTTGTTCATGCATAGCATATGATTGATTAATACTTGTTTGTTATGGTACGGAATTAAGGGAATTTCACTAAGCTAGTGTAGCTTATACCCCAATAGTTGTTTAAATGAGCAGGTTATTCCAAGAATGCTAAGTGGGGACCAAGATGGTTGAAGTCGAGAATGACTTCGGGATCCGGCAAGATATAAGAATGCTTGAAGTTTTTGGCTAAGCTTTACGATTTGCTTTGTAATAGTCTTATGTAGTGAAGTCTTGGGATGAATGTAATTGAAGTTTGATGAACTGTATTTTGAAGTATAGTGTTTTGTATTTGGAGTATAGTGGATTGTATTTCCTTTACATTGTTACTCAATTGTATCAACATAAAATGTATCATTCCGATTTGTCTCCTTATGTGTTAGACGCCTTGTACATAGTATGGAAGCCTTCGCGTGACTGAGGTGGTCATTTAGGCTTTAATATTGTGTACGGCGGACTGCCACGTTTAGGGTACCCTTCGGGGCGTGACATATTGACTGATTAGTTAATATCCTATGATGATTGTCTGAAACACTTGTTAGTCACTTGAAAGAATTGAATTAACGAATATTCGGTTTCAAATGTAAATTGAATTCATTCATATCACGATGGGGTTGGAGCATTTACATTGGTTGGTTTTTTCGTGACCCATAAAACGAATGTGTGGTTAATCGTGATCCATAAAACGAATGTGGTTAATCGTGATCCATAAAACGAACTTTTAATCAGTTGACCGTGAGCTTAAACGGCGTCTTACCGCAGGATTTGTTAATCTGCTAACCCAGGATGGAGGGCGTAAGTCCATCCACATATGATTTCCGGTTGGTCATATGTTTGTTGATCACATTTGTATGGTGCATACACTTGCTTGAATAATCACTTGCTTGAATGATTGTATTTAATTGTGTTATGGAAGTTATTACTCACTAAGCTAGTTAGCTTACGCCCCCATAGTTTTTATCTGTTGCAGCACGAATTTATATGGCTTAGGCCGAGGCAAGCCACAGCTCAGGTACCGGAGATAGGAGTTTCCCGTAGAAGTTTAATCCATCTCTTTTTGTATAGACTTCCATTGGAAACTAAGGACTCTGGATGACTGTAATGGACTTGTTATTATTTTGCGGGGGAATGCCCCTTAGATTTTGTAAACTATAATTATGCGTTTTGATTTATTATCTATGGCTATTGAATGCCACGCTAAACTGCTTAACTCCATTTGTCGAAGTATTCTATTGTCGTAAAGGAACGCTTTACATCTAATTAAGACTCCCGAAGGGCTCGGGTAGAGAACTCGAGAGTCTTACTTAATATGTGGCGAGCTGTTACGTTTAGGATACCCTACGGGGCGTAACAGTTTAATTTGGTATCAGAGCCCTAGGTTATAAAGCAAGACAATAGAATTAAAAGAAACCGGACTTAGAAACCTAATTAATAGGTTAAATGGAGTTAAACGTTTTCTTGCTAAGTCTGATTAGGAGTGTTGTTTTGATGTAGGTCTCCCTGGGTGAGACCAGGGAGAGGGCTAGGAATTTCGCGAAGAGAAATGATGAGACAATGGTAGAATATAGGCTGAGGCTAAGAAAACTGTGTGAAGATTTTGCTTTAGCCAGACATCCCCGGACTATAGGGGAGATGTACAAGTTATGGAAGGATGGACTGAGATATACCAGATGGGCCTCAGTAGTGGATCAATTGAGGTATGATCCCATGGGAAGAAGGAGCTGGACAAAATTGGAGACAATTTATACTTTAGAGAGGATCATGGTTGATTATGGGCGTGAGCCCATGACTAGGGAAGCTACTTTTATTCTGAAGGGTGGAGGAACCCGAACCCCTCCAGATTTTAGGGTATGGATCCCCATAGGACCTCTTTATGTGTACGCCCATGATAACTTGTATGATCATCCTGATTGGAATTTAGCAGACGCATGGAATCACATCACCTGGCATGCGATCTACTTAGATATCCTTCCACCCCGAGTGATAGCTCCACCTCCCGCTATTGATATAGGTATGCAATTGAATGGGGCACCTGTGATTGGAGAGGATGTAGAAGAGGAAGAAGAGGAAGAGGACCCTGAGGAGGATCCTAACTGGGAAGAGAATGAGGTACCTAGGACCCCCACCCTGCCTGTTGAACCAAAAATGCAGGTAAACCCAGAACCCGATCAAATTATATGGGATTTTAACCAGATGTTGGATATACCGGATAGTGGGAGGGTAGAACCCGAGGTAGATCCCAGGGTATGGAGAGATGTGTATATTGAGGGTGAGAACCCACCTGTGCTTGACCTAGCAGTAGTGGAACCAGAGGCCCCAGTGCCTATGGAAGCTGAAAATGTGGCAGAAGAGCCTGTGAGAGAGCCTGAAGTAGAGGTGAACCAACTAGGTGAGCCCGAGGTAGGAGGTGAGGAGGAAGAAGTAAGCCCGTAGGAGGGGCAAGGAACTGAAGAAGAAGAAGAAAGTGAAGATCAAGAGCCTCTAGTCCGACCCGCTAGGAAGCAGAGGATGACCACGAGGGAGTATCTTAGCTTGTTCGTCCGACAGGACGATGGTGGTTCTACCAGCAGGAGACAACCTCCTAGCCCGACCCTCGATGACTTTAGTGATGAGTAGAGACCGGTATGTTAGCTAACCCATGAAGTCCAAGAGGAGTCCTGATTTTCTTATTTTTGTAGTAGGCAATGCGGGATGCCAATTTGCCTTAGGATTTCAGGATAGTTAGTATTTTATTTGTTCTTTTCCCTGCATTTTGTCATGATTTCGGCAATAGGGAAATTGTTTAGAATAGGAAGGGAATTTAGTTAGCCAAATTTTGGGGACCAAATCTTGATGTAATATTGTTGTATGGCTCACTAAAGTAATGAAAAGGTCAAGTTTGTTTTAAAGAAAAGGAGTTGTGAAAAGCATGCATATTAGTCATGAGGCATAAAGAACATCAACCGCATATAAATCACATAAACATTCATTCATTCACATTATTGTTGTGAAGTTTCGACTTGTTACTTTATGTGTGGAATTTTTATTTTATATATTATTTTATTTTATTTTATTTTCCTTATGATTTTATAGATTTACGAATTCCATTTCTTTCTAAGTTGAATTCCAGATTCTCGTAATTTTTGACTTGTTGATAATCTCGTTCCTTCGAGATTTAAAACTTACTAAGGATGCTAAAAATTCATGAAACATTGTATAAACAGACGAAATCGGCGAATTCGGAATCGGGAACAAGGGTCTAATTCAAACGAAGCCGATCAACCGGCTATGCCACAACCTAACCCTCAAGGAGCTGCACCCCAAAACCAACAGGGTGATGCCTTAAATGCGATTAGACAATTGGCTAATCTTCTGAATACATTCATTCAGAATCAGAACCCGGTTCAAAATCAACACTCAGGGCAAAGTGCCCGGGATTTGGCACCACATCCACCGCCCGCAGACCGTCGGGAAATGACTGCAGAGGCACCTGCTCCACAAGAGGAGCATTCCTATAATGTGCAGTTGCCGCCACCCCCGCCATACAGGAGACCCCACCGAAGCTCCTTACCGGACTTTATTAAGAGCAACCGGTATTTTGATGGAGCGTTCGGTAAACCGGATGAGGCCGAGGACTGGTTGGCTCAAGTTGAGCGTTCTTTTGCTGCATACGAGATTCCACCTTATCTGCAGTTGGAATATGGGACATATATGCTGAGGTATAATGCACGAGTCTGGTGGGACTCCAAGAGAAGAAATTTGACTTCCCCGGCCACTTGGGAAACCTTTCGCTGGGAATTTCTGAACAATTATTTTCCCTCCAGCTTGAGGGTGAAATATAGTGTTGATTTCCTCCATGTTAAGCAGAAGGGGAGATCGGTAGAACAGTACGAGACTGAGTTCGTCCACTTGCTGCAGTATGCACCTGAGTCTTTCAGGGATAGCGAAGAGTTGAAGAAGCAAGTGTTCCTGGGAGGCTTAGATGAGGAATTGCGGATTAAGTTGGAAGAGTTTGGAGTAAGGACCTACCCTGAAATGCTATAACTTCAATTGCAACAACCCTCAATTTCGAAATTTAATACCCCCAATCTCAAGAACCCTAGTTTCTTAATCTGAGCAGCAATCATGGATTAATACAGCACAATGATCAACAGATTGATCAAGCAAATGTAAACATGTATGGAACGAAGTGCAGCTTAATCCAAACATCATCAAAGTAATCAAATCTGAAGCTAATATCACATTCTTCAGCAAAAACCCATTTATTAACAGATTGGACAAACATATATGTAATATAATGGATTAGATCGAAAACTAAGAGCAAAGGTGATATACACTTACTTGATCAGTTGGATTATACGCAATGGATTGATGAACTAGGAGTGAACTTGTTGATTTGAGAGTGATTGAGAGAGAATGAGGATGAGAGAATGAAAGAGAGAGAGAGATTCGTACCTGTTTTTAAGCTTCTGCACAATGTACGCCGGCATTTCTGCAATGTAAGCCGGCGGCTTACAGCCAGCGTAAGTGAAAAAATTACATACTGAGAGCTCAAAGCTGGCCGCTTATCGATTTATGCTGCCGGCCTAAATGGGTACGCCGGAAAAAAGCTGGCGGCTTTAAATCCCAGATGCCGGCCTTGATCGGGAATTTTCAGAAATCAAGAAATCTGCAATATACGCCGGCCTTAAGCCGGCGGCCTTCACCTTCCCTTGCCAGCGTAAATCTTGTACTCCAACGCCGGCATATAAGCCGGCGGCCTAGACCTTCCCAAGCCGGCCTAAATCTTGTGTTCATACGCTGGCACAAAGCCGGCGGCCTTCAACTCTCCACTACGGCCTCTTTTGCGGTGCTCACCTACTCCTTTACGCCGGCAATAAGCCGGCGGCTTTGAGCCGGCCTTCTTGTTTTTCAAAGCTTGCTCAAGGCTGGCAGCTCTGAGCCGGCCTTTTAGCTTTTTTTTTTTTTTAAATATCCTGCCACACTAATAGCTAAGTTAGTAAAAACAAAACAAATAAAAATTACTCTAAAATTAGACATGGGTTGCCTCCCAAGAAGCGCTTAGTTTAAAGTCGCTTAGCCCGACTTTCCTGACCTGATCATGGTTCTTTAAGATTCATGACAGTAGTAGTACTGTCAAGATTTTCCCCCTCAAAATAATGCTTGAGCAGTTGCCCATTCACTTTAAAAGTCGATCATCCTCAGTTTTTAATTCAACCGTTCCATATGGAAAAACTTTGCAATCTCAAACGGTCCCGACCATCTTGACCGTAATTTTCCAGGAAACAACTTCAAACGAGAATTGTAAAGTAAAACTTTTTGTCCAGGAAAAAATTCTCGTTTGATGATGTTCCTATCATGCCATTTCTTTGCTCGTTCCTTATAGATACGAGCGCTTTCAAATGCCTCATTTCTCCATTCTTCCAGTTGATTCAATTGGAGCAATCTTTTTTACCTGCAGCTTTTTCATCAAAGTTAAGAATTTTATGGCCCAAAATGCCTTGTGCTCAAGTTCTACAGGAAGATGACATGATTTACCAAAAACAAGCATGTATGGGGACATTCCAATAGGGGTTTTAAAAGCAGTCCTGTAAGCCCATAATGCATCATCTAATTTTGAAGACCAATCTTTTCTTGATGCATTAACTGTTTTTTCCAAAATTCTTTTTATCTCCCTATTAGAAACTTCAACTTGCCCACTTGTTTGTGGATGATAGGGGGTAGTCACTTTATGTGTAACACCGTATTTTGCCAAAAGTTTTTCAAATTGCCTGTTACAAAAATGAGACCCCCCATCACTAATTATAGCTCTGGGCACACCAAATCTGGTAAAAATATTCTTTTTCAAAAATTTCAAAACTACTCGGGCATCATTTGTTTGTAAAGCAACAGCTTCCACCCATTTTGAAACATAATCAACTGCCACAAGTATGTATTTATTTGAAAAAGATGAGGGAAAAGGACCCATAAAGTCAATCCCCCAAACATCGAAAAGCTCAATTACCAGAATATTGTTTTGTGGTAATTCATGTCGTTTAGAAATGTTACCTGTCCTTTGACATTGAGCACATGACATAATGAAATTCCTGCAGTCACGAAACAAGTTAGGCCAATAAAATCCAGATGACAATACTTTTGCTGCAGTCCTTTGAACACCAAAGTGTCCTCCTGCTTCCCTTGAATGACAGTGTTCTAAAATGCTAAGCTGATCAGATTCAGGCACACATCTTCTAATTATTTGGTCAGCACATTTTTTAAACAGATATGGTTCATCCCAAAAATAGTATTTTACATCATGCAAAAACTTTTTCTTTTGAGGATATGATAAACCATATGGGATAATCTTACTAACCAAATAATTCACAATATCAGCATACCATGGCAAATCAAGAATCTCTACTGCATGCAATTGTTCATCAGGGAACTTCTCATTGATGGGAATGTCTAGACTATCAGATTCAAGTCTAGACAAATGGTCAGCAATAACATTTCAGTTCCCTTTTTATCTTTAATTTCAAGATCAAATTCTTGCAGTAGTAAAACCCATCTAATCAACCTAGGTTTTGCATCAGCTTTAGCAAACAAATACTTGAGAGCTGCATGGTCAGTGTATACTACAACTTTAGAACCTATCAGATAAGGCCTAAATTTATCACATGCAAAGATAACAGCTAAAAGCTCTTTCTCAGTAGCATAATTTCTCTGGGCCTCATTTAGTGTTCTACTTGCATAGTATATAACATGAAAGATCTTACCTCGTCTCTGACCAAGTACCGCTCCAACTGCAAAGTCGCTGGCATCACACATGAGTTCGAAAGGAAGCTCCCAGTCTGGCGCAATGATCACTGGTGTGGAAATGAGCTTTTCCTTTAATAAATTGAATGCCTGCAACATTTCTCATCAAAATTGAACACCGCATCTTTTTCCAGAAGGTTGCAAAGAGGTCTGGAAATTTTGGAGAAGTCCTTGATGAATCGTCTGTAGAAGCCAGCATGTCCAAGAAAACTTCTGACTCCTTTAACAGTCGTGGGTGGTGGTAACTTCTCAATAATCTCCACTTTGGCTTTATCCACTTCAATTCCTCTCGCAGAAATTTTGTGACCCAACACTATCCCTTCTCTAACCATGAAGTGGCATTTTTCCCAATTCAGGATCAGATTGGTATCTTTGCATCTTTGTAGAACCGAGGCTAAATTCTCAAGACATAGATCGAATGACTTTCCAAAGACTGAAAAATCATCCATGAAGATCTCGATAAAATTCTCAAGCATATCTGAGAATATAGCCATCATACACCTCTGAAATGTAGCAGGTGCATTGCAAAGTCCAAAGGCATTCTCCTAAAGGCAAATGTGCCATAAGGACAAGTGAATGTTGTTTTCTCTTGATCATCGGGTGCAATAGAAATCTGATTGTATCCAGAATATCCATCAAGAAAACAGTAATAATCATGCCCTGCAAGTTTCTCCAACATCTGATCAATGAAGGGAAGTGGAAAGTGATCCTTTCGAGTGGCATCGTTCAACTTCTGTAATCAATACAAACTCTCCACCCAGTCACAGTACGAGTAGGAATCAATTCATTTTGCTCATTCTTCACTACAGTCATACCACCTTTCTTTGGCACTACTTGAACCGGACTAACCCATTTACTATCAGAGATAGGATAGATGATACCTGCGTCAAGCAGCTTCAAAACTTCTTTCTTGACAACTTCTTTAAGTGTCGGGTTAAGTCTCCTTTGTGGTTGAACTGTAGGTTTACACTCAGCTTCCATAAGATTTTGTGAGTGCAAATGGTAGGGCTAATACCCTTGATATCAGCAATGGTCCATCCGATTGCTTCTTTGTGCTTTTTCAACACATCAATCAACTGTTGTTCTTGTGTATCTGTCAATGCAGATGAAATGATAATTGGCAAAGTATCGCCAATTCCAAGAAAAGCATACTTCAGATGGTCAGGAAGTGGTTTAGTTCCAAGGTTGGTGGCTGCATCAAAGATGGAACTTGCTTCTGCTCATTTGTACCCAAAGATTCATAATATCTGGTTTTGATCATTGGTACATCTTCCATTGTCTCTTCTTTCTTCATCATCACTCCAATTGTCCACGTCTCTCAAGACGGACTCCATAGTCTCCACACCAGTTTGTTCCTCAAGTGACTCAGAAACCAGCTCATCAATGGTATTGATGGTGTAACAGGCATGGCATCATCAAATTTCTTCATTGCCTCATAGACATTGAAAGTAACCTGTTCATCCATCACCCGTAATGTAAGTTGCCCTTGTTCCACATCAATTAGTGCTTTTCCTGTTGCAAGGAACGGTCTGCCCAAGATCATGGGAACTTCCCTATCTTCATCCATGTCAAGCACTACAAAATCCACAGGAAAAAGAATTTGTCAACTTTAACTAGGACATTTTCTACAATACCCCTAGGGTATTTTACACTTCTATCAGCAAGTTGCAAAGTTACATGTGTATCTTTGCAATCTCCTAATCCTAGTTTTTGAAATATGATGAAGGCATTAAGTTGATACTTGCACCAGAATCAATTAAAACTTTATCAAAATAACAATCACCAATGGTGCAAGGAACAGTAAAACTTCCCTGATCTCGGAGCTTAGTGGGCAGACTGGTTGTTTGTTTCTGTAGGATCATGGAACATTCTCCAGTGAGTATCACATTTCCATCAATCTTCCTCTTGTTAGACAGCAATTCTTGATGAATTTGGCATAGGAAGGCATTCCTTGAATTACTTCTAAAATGGAATGTTGATGTGCAGCTTTTTGAAAACATCCAGGAATTTTGAAAATTGCTCATCAAGCTTTTGTTGCTTTAATCTTCCTGGAAAAGGAACGGGAGGAACATATGATTTCACCTCAGGTGGTTTTTGAATAGTTTCCTCCACCTTTCGTTTCCCTTTGTTGTTTTGTGGTGGAATTTCCTCTTGATCTTTAGTAGTTCCTCAACTGGAGCAATCTCCTTTCCACTTCTCAATGTGATTGCATTTACAGACTTGGGATTCTCCTCCGTGTTGCTTGGTAAAGACCCAGATGGTCTATTACTCACTTGCTGTGCAAGTTGATGGAGTTTCCCTTGCAAATCTTGAATGATTGCATTCTGATTGTTGAGTGAATTTGTTGTGGTAACAATGAAATCCCTCAGTAATGCATCAGTGGATTTGAATTTGCTGTTGAGGTGGAGCATTTCTCACAATCCTTGTCCTTGAAAACCAGGTGGTGGCTTTAGAACATTGGCATCATTCCGATATGAAAGATTTGGATGATTTCGCATATTCGGATGATATGTGTTTCCAAAATTGCCTTTTGGAAATTTCCCACATAATTGAGCTGCTCGTCATTTGAAGATGATCCATGTGGACACTCAAAAGAGGAGTGTGGTCCTGAGCAAATCTCACAACAAAACACTTGTTGTTTTTTATTGGAAGTATTTGTAGTTGTGAGTTTACTTACTTGAGTGATGAGAGTAGCCATTTGAGCTTGAGTTGTGAGATATCTTCTTTATCTTCCAATGATGCTACTTTAGATCTTGTTCTTTCACAACTCCAATTATGAGCAGCAGAAGCTAATTCTTCAATAATCTCACTAGCTTCCTCATATGTCTTCCCCATCAGTGATCCGCCCGATGTAGCATCTACTAATGACCTTAAAGCTTCATCAAGACTGAGGTAGAAATTTCAATTAGTAGATTATCGGGTAAACCATGGTGTGGACATTTTCTGACCGCCTCTTTGAATCTTTCCCAAGCATCATATAATGATTCTCCAGGGAATTTGGTGAAGTTGGAAATTTCATTTCTTAATCTGGCGGTTCTTGCTGGAGGGAAAAATCTCTTTAAAACTTCTTTGTCAGATCAGCCCATGTAGTGATTGAATCTGGAGGTTGGGAGTTGTACCATGCCAAAGCTTTATCCCTAAGAGAGAAAGGGAAAAGCTGAAGTCGGATGACTTCGTTTCTTACACCATTGAGTTTGACAGTGTTGGTGTATTGAAGAAATTTGGCAAGGTGTTCATCTGGCGTCTCATTGGATATCCTCCAAATTGATGTGATTCAACCATTTGAATTAGGGACGGTTTAAGCTCAAATTGTTTGCCTCCACAGTGGGCATTCGTATGGCGGGATCTTGAATAGTAGGCACCGTATAGTCTCGAATTGCCCTTGGAGCAGCTGGTTGCAATTGGTTGTTGTTATCTTGATTTTCTGCCATTGCTCCTCTTCTTTGGTTCCTTCTTCTCTGTTGTCGCAGGTTCTTTCGATTTCTGGATCTAAAGGTAGAATTTCAGCACTTCTACTTCTTCGCATATAACCTGCAAAGAGAAAAGGAAAATTTCAAACTAAATTTAAACCTAAACTACTAGCAAAGCTGAAGTTAGTCTAATATTAATAAATCCCCGGCAACGGCGCCAGAAAACTTGATGTGCTGTGATAAGTATTGAATTTTAAAGCATATTTCTAGCAAGCGTACTAGGTCTTCTATTGTAATATAGCATGAATAAAGTGTCGATCCCACAAGGATTTACTAACTACTAGACAATTATCAACTAATACTAATATCTAGGCAATTGATCTTTTTAAGATGATTAAGTTAAACTAACTTATCTAACTAATTATCTATATGAATGCAATGAGCTTTTAAAGAGAGGGATATGTGAAAAGTGTGGGAAGGAGCAGAATCCACTTTAAACTATTGCCAATCAACTTGAACTCATGTTATAATGATAATTAGATTCATGAACATTCATAAGAAATTATCAAGATTTAAAAACAAAGTTTGAAAACCTTTTAAACCACAAAACAATTCAATAACTTCCGTTAAATAAATCATTAGTGGAATCAAAATTACAATTATAAATCTCCCGATTCTATAATTGACTAATACTTTATATTAAAATCTCCTAATTCCTTAGTGAGAAATCAACATAAAACATTGCATTAATATTCATGGACAATTTCTAAACTAGATTAAACTACGCCGCTTCCGCAATTGCAATTTAATCTCAATTTATGAATTCATGAACACTAATTTCCCTTCCGAGTTATTAGAATTCTTATACACCAAAACATGATGAATAATCAGAATTCAATATGAATATTTCATGATTCTAAATATCTTATAACATGGATTCAAAAATCATTTAGCATGTTTAAAGCTTCATCAACTTCCCACAAAAAGAATTTAGCTACTCATGGATGATGATTCAACAATCAAATAAGAAATTGCAAATGATTTCATTATGATCAGAATATTCAAGTATATGAATTGCATAAAAAGAATAAGATTAGAAATCACCAATTCAAAATACTAAAGCTTCACTTGCAAATCTTGTATAACTTCAATATCTCTTCAAAATCTCTTATGAAATGCCTATTCTAAATATTCTAAGCTACTTGGATATTGATATTGGATGCTTGGATGATTCTGAAGTGAGGGGAAGACCCCCTATTTATAGGAAAAATTTCGTGAAAAACATTTAATGAACTTTGCTGTTTCACAATGTACGCCGGCCGTTATGGATCCTACGCCGGCGGCTTACAGGCGGCGTATCTTCAAATTGTCCTTTGCGCAGGCAGTGCACTGGCAGCCTTCAATATCTGTTACAATGTAGGCCGCTTCAACGCCGGCGGCTTTGAATGTAGATCTAGCGGCTTATATAACGAACGCCGTCCCAAAGCCGGCGGCTTTCACCGGCGTAGGCATTCCAACAGATGTGTTGCTTCATTTTCCTTCAAGCGTTGGATATCTTCATGTCGCTTCAATTCTATGATGTACTGCCTCAAGGCCGGCGGCTTTCATGCCGGCTTTAATGTAACTCTTCAAAGCTGGTGATGTTTCAGTTCTGGGCTGCCGGCCTTCATTACGCTGCTTCATCTTCTACGCCGGCAGCTTTGAGGCGCTTTGAATGTTGTTTAACTTGTGCTGGGCAAAGCTGGCTGTGCTGCAACGGCCTTGGATTTTACGCCGTCTAAAAGCCGGCGGCTTTCAATGTGAATTGCCGGCCTTGACTTCAATTTTTCTCTTTTCAATTCAAATTCACTTGTTTTGATTTCTTTATCCAAATTAGTCCTGAAACATAAAATTTAATCAAAACAAATATCCATTCTAGCTCTTTTGATTATCAAGATTTGTATAAAATATGATCTTATCACTAGTAGGAGCCGAAAAGTCTACAGGGCAAGCAAGAGCCGGTAAATCTGCAGATATTGATGATCGTATGGGCCTGTAAACCTCCCAACCCTTGTCATGGAGGGCGTTAAATCCATGCTACACTTGATTTTCGGTTGATCATGTGTATCTTGCTTGTTCATATGATTTGTGCATTTTCATATGTTTTGATTAATACTTGATTGATTTATGGAAATGTCTTACAGTTGGAATTATCTCACTAAGCTAAATTCGCTCATACCCTTATAGTTTCCTATTACAGTATGATAATCTATGGTTGGCCCCAAGGAGCCCCGTATGCCAGGTACGAGTGTAAGTGATAAGCTCCCAAGGGGGTTAACAAATTTTTTTTTTTTTTTTTCAAACAAAAGCTTTGGTTTTTCATTCAACAATAATCTGTCTTTAACAAACAACCAAATAGGTTTATAAACCAAAACAAAGGAAAACAAAACGTCAAAACAAGGAATTCAATACGTCCTAAATGTTGGCTGGCGGCCAATCAAAGATGGCAGGCGGCCATGAGCATTCTGGAGCAAAATTGTAAAGTTTGAAAAATTGGCCAGGGGAGTCATGGCCGACGGCCATGGGATAATGGCTGGCGGCCATTCTTGTTTCTCTGCACAAATCAGCTTTCCTTAGCTCTATTTGATGATTACTTGAAAAATATTGAAGTATACTTGCTCCATCCTTGTTCCAAAGCCTTGATAACCTTGTAATTCATCCTTGGCATGCTTTAATAAGCCTTGGAAGTGATTATTGTAGGCTTGTTGAATCTTCTTAGCTCTAGCTCTTGTAATTGGTCCTTGAGGAAAACTTATTGGACTTGAATTTCTTTGAGGTTCCATGGTTGCCACTTGGTCTTCATGTTGATTCGGATCTAAACTTTGGACCGTTGGCTCTTCTGTAACAGTAAGCTACTAGGAGTTTTTGGAAGAAGTGTATATATTTTTAGTTTTGAACATAGACTTCTAGAAAAATCTCTATAGTGGGCTTATGTGGTAGTTATGTTTATTTTGATATTAGAATAGTTGTACAAAGACTTTAAGACGAGGGAATGCCCCTAAGATGATGTATTAATTTGTTATTAAATGAAGATCTTATGTTTATCTAATTAAGTTCATGCTTGCTTTTGCTATCTATTTAAACATAATACCCCTATGAGTCTCCTACTATTTTGAAAGCACGCCTTGCATATGATATCAAAGCTCATGCATGACTAAGGTTGTCATTTATTAGCTTTAATACTATATGCGGCGGACTGCCACGTTTAGGGTACCCTCTGGGGCGTGACGATTTAAGTTGGTATCAGAGCGCAAGTTTTAGACATAAGATAGTAGAAATAGACCTTAAGATAGATAGTAATAAGATAGAACTCTAGCTTAAGATCTAATCCCCTTTTGTTTTACTCGATAGTTGGCTTTCCCTGAGGTTAAAGAAAAATCCCGACAATTCCTTAAAGACCATGACGAGATCTTCGTGAACTACCGTCTTAGACTAAGGGTCCTGTGTGAGGAGTTTGCATTAGTCAGAAGGCCCAGGATCGCCAGCAAAATGTTCAAGTTATGGAAGAAAGGATTGAGACATTCCCTGTGGAGGAACTTGCCCAATGAGCTGAGATTCGACGCTGTAAGTAATCGGAGATGGAGTGACGTAGAGGTTATTTATGTGGTCGAAAGAATGATGGTTTTTATGTACCGGGAGACCATGCTGCAATAGATGACCTTCATCTTGAAAGCGGAAGATGGACGACAGGAGCCAGACTTCCGGACTTGGAATAAGTTAGGACCTCTATACATCTACGCACATGATGAGTTGGCGGATCATACGGACTGGCTGAAGGCAGATGTTGAAGAGCGATTTTACTAGTATGCTGCTTACCGACGAATTGTCCCTACGCCATCAGAGTACAATACTCAGCCCAACTCCGTCGAAATGCAGCTAGACGTTATCCCAGATGAGGACTTCATCATGGAGGAGGCCCAAGCAAACAAAGGAAATGGAGAGACTGATGGTTGCACGAAAGGAAATCCGAATGAAGACTCGGAGCCTGAGGAGACCTAGTCTGCATCTCTCTGGGAAGACAGCCCTTTGATCCCTAGTCAGGCACCTCCCCGAAGGTTGAGCCAAGATATACCTATGGAAACCGTTGCGAGGAATAACCCCGTAATGATCTTCGATTCTGAAGAGGAGGGGAGAAGAGATAAGGCTTTCGATCCAAATAGATTCCTGAGAAGCAGATCTTAAACCCCCGCAATAGCAGTGGCACCAGAGGAAGAAGGACCGGAGGAAATAAATGGCACGACCCATGGAGAAAGGATTTCCATGCATGACGAAGTTTGGCCGTCTCAGGCGAAGATCACCTCACAGTACCGAGGAAAGAGAATGACTGTGTCAATACCTACGACAATTCGTCAAACGACACAAAGGTTCCACCAGTAGAAGTATGAACCCAGCACCGTCCCCGTGAAAAGAATAAGTTTGAAGGAAAGAAGGAAGGGAGCATAACCCGACGAGTCCAACATAGCCTTTTCCTAGGCTTATCTTTGTTTTAATGCATTAATGTTTTGCTTTTCTATGTTTTATTTGAACAATTATCTTTTTGATGGGAATGGTTTCCACCTTCTCAAAGTTATGTAAGGATTATTAATTTCCTCTTTTATTTAGAATGCAAGTATTTTATTTGATGATTCCTGGATTTGAATGCCTTAAATATTTTCTACACAATTTCCGATATTTCCAATTTCTTTAAAGTCTAAAACTAGAGTAATTAACAAATGTGGTAGGAGAGGTAGAAGATGTGAACGTCGCGCCTCTAATAGTATACCAATAGAACCAGAGAATCCTCCAGCAGGGCAACAAGCCCCAAATCCTCCACCGAATCAATAAGGAGATATGTGGGCCGCCATCAACCAACTAACAGGGTTGGTCAATAATTTCATGCAGAATGCGCAAAATATGCCACCGCCTGCTCAAATGCACCAGAAGCAACCATTGAGGCACCTGCAGCCCTAGAAGTTGAGTCTCATATCGTCCCTTTGCCAGCACCACCGCCACCTCGACCTTACAAAAGTTCCTTACCAAACTTCATAAAAAGCAACAAATATTTCGATGGAAATTTCGGAAAGCCAGACGAAGCTGAAGACTGGCTAGCCCAGATTGAAAGATCATTCGCTGCCTACGAAGTCCCCATCATCTGCGCCTAGATTATGGCATGTACATGTTAAGATTCAATGCTAGGATATGGTAGGAGTCAAAAAGTAGGAAGTTGCTACCACCCGTAACCTGGGCAGCCTTCCGAAGGGAGTTTCTGGACAACTATTTCCCTGGGAGCTTGAGGGTACAATATAGTGGAGACTTCCTCCACATATCCCAGAAATGAAGGACAATAGAGCAATACAAAATGGAGTTTAGCCGTCTACTTTAATACGCGCCTGAATCTTTCAAGCATAGTGAGGAGCTGAAGAGGCAAGTATTTCTGAGTGGCTTGGATGAAGATTTAAGAATGCGTTTAGAGGATTTGGATCCGAAGACTCTTCGTGAGCTAGTTGAAAGGGCTCGTATCATAGAGGGAGCCAAGAAAAGAAAGAGCAAGGCACCAGAGAAGCGAACCTTTATGTTCGGAAAGAGAGCACAAGATAGCTACAACCCTTCCACAGTTTCAGAGGAAGTGTTAGTGGCAACAAGGAGACACCTGAGATCAAAGTGACATGTTGGAAATGTAAGAAGGAGCATTATCCAAAGAGGTGCCCCCTTCTTCAACACAAATGTTCCAAGATCGGTGATTGTCCTAAGAAAGCTTCCACCATTTGCTTCATGTGCAAGCAAACTGGGCACTTCGCCAATGAATGCCCACAAAGGAAGAATGCACCTCATACCTACTTATCTCCATCACTATTAAATCACACCTCGTACCATGCCCATGAATCTCCATTGGACAATCCTTTAACATCTCATTTGTTGTCACAATGCTTCCAGTAGGGGTTTTAACACGAAAGCTAGAAGCAATAGTGACTATTGGTAAACCAACTTGTCTAGCCAATATGGTGGTGATAAACGAGTGTGTGGCTCCCGTGTTAAACAAGGCATAAGCAGCCGTTTTATCTACCCATATGTGTCCTGCATCCAACACTTACTAAATACTAACTTCATACCATTCCAGCTTACTTTCCCTAACTTTCTTAATTTAACCGAGAATTTTTTTTCTTTCATTAAACTCGAGTCTTAACAACTTAAAAACAGCAGATAAACAAGAGCAAAAAGTAGGATATGTACCTGTAACAAGGCCGAAGACTGGGCCACTATCCTCTTCGAGAGCAGCCAATCCGCAATCTTCATCTCCCATCTCCTCACATACCCATCGTCCTTCGAGGTTATATATTCTCATCCCATGCATCGCTGACGCAGAGCGGCTACCATTATTTCCACCAATCCCATTCTCAGGTCTTGCCACTGCCGATCCTCCAAAAGAGCTAACTGGGGCATCCTTCCTTTAGAGGCACTCATTGGCAAAGTGACCCTTTTGCTTGCAAACAAAACATATAGTGGTAGCCTTCCTTAGGCAATTAATAATCTTATGAGATGGTTCGCCACAGAAATAACACTTATCTCTCAACTATGGGCATCTCTTAGGTTAGTGTTCCCCCTTACATTTCCAGCAACTAACACCTTTAGGGGGAGGCTGTCCCCCGCTAGTGTTACTCTTAAAGCCAAAAGACGGTTTGAACTTTCTTTGAGAGAATCCAGATCCTGATCCCCATAAAACTTCCTTCCAAATACCGAAGGTGTCCTTTCTACACTCTTGCCCTTTCTCTTCTTAACCCCTTCCACTATCCGAGCTCTTTCCACTAATTCTCTGAATGATCTAATATCAAATTCGTCCAGCCTCATCCTCAACTCCTCATCCAAACCATTCAAGAAAACTTGTCTTTTTAGCTCCTCACTATACTTGTAAGAATCTGGAGCATACTGCAGCAACCTACTAAATTCAGTTTCATATTGTTCCACCGTTTGGCCTTTCTGAGCAATGTGCAAGAAATCTGCACTAAACTGCACCTGGAGACTACCGGGGAAGTAGTTTTCCAAAAACTCATGGTGGAATCTTTCCCAAGTAATTGGTGGCATGAGTTCCCTTTGGTTGGAGTCCCACCAAACTCGTGCATTGAGCCGGAGCATGTAAGTGCCGAAGTCAATTCTCAGGTGGTGTGGCACCTCAAATGTATTGAAGGATCGCTCTATCTGAGCTAACCAATCTTTGGCCTCATCCGGTTTTCCATAAACTCCTTCAAAGTACCTATTACTCTTAATGAATTCAGGTAGGGAGCTCTTATATGGCCTCATTGGGGGTGGAGGAGGCAAAGGCGTAGTATGAGAATGCGCGCTTTCTTGTGTTGGCATCCCCACAGAAGCTTGCGGTGCTGGTGGTGGCGGAGCTAGAGCTGGAGCTGGTGCCCATGCCGGTAAAGTCTGCCGAAGTGCTTCAAGCACATGAGTCATTTGTGCCATCTGTCCAGCATGGCTTGCAAGGCCACTTGAGTAGCATCGGCGGGAGGGTTTGGAGGTGGGGCAGCTTGTTGCCTTTCTTCCATATTAGGTTGGTTGGAGGCGCTTTCCTCCTGACGTCTCCTTCTCCTACCACGGCTGTTTCAAATTTTATTTTGTCTAGATAAGTAATATTCTCAATATTTTATTAATGTTTAACAAGAAAGCGAAAATAACGGAAACTGTAGTAAAAACGGAAAATAAAAGTATAAAAGGAAATCAGGAACTTAAGCAATAAAATCTTGAAATCACAGAACATAATCATAACTTTATAAAAATTTAAACAGCACATGCAAAAATCCTCACATGTAACATTTCAAGTATAATCTTGTGTTTTATGCAACAACAAAACAACCAACATTAAATAATAAGAACGCGATCCTAAGAACAATCAAGACCACCTAAGCAATATTCTATTAGAGTCTTATTGGGTCCCCTATGGATGTTTCGCAATCCTAAGTCGATTGCTTCCTAGTGGTTACTATCCACAAGAGGTAGGAAATGGGATTCCATAACTCGTACCCTAGTCATCATCCTATCTAAGTCTTTCTTTTAAATTCTATTTTATCTTTCCTTTTTATCCTTCTTTAAGGCTATTTAGTTGTAGTTATGATTATAAACTCTCAACCATGCTTTGATACCAACTTAAACTATCACGCCCTAAAGAGTACCCAAAACGCGACAGTCCACCACACTCGATATTTAAACTTAAATATGACAACCTTAATCATCCCATAAGTTTACATATCGGGTGTAAGGTGTACTTGTACAACTTTTAGGATCACACTTTGAATCGAATAGTCTAAAAAAAGCATACATTAGCATTAAGAATAGAAATCACAATGAGTTAAATAAATTAAGTCTTTACAAAAGTCAAGGGGGCATACCCCCATCCAAATAATGATGGAAGTCTATCCGGTCTAAACCATATTACAATCATTAGGGTTTATGTTAAAGAGATTTTTCTAGAAGTCCACGGCTCTAGCTAGGTCCCGACTTCTTCAAAAGCTCCTTTATCCAAAAGATAACCCTGTGAAATGTGTTCTCTCGGAACAACCAAAAATAGGAACACCACAACAAAACTATCAAGGTGTAAGCTACAGGCTTAGTGAGATTCAATTTCCAAATATTCAATACTCAACAATAGTATATACTAGACAAGTCATTAGCAATCATATGAATGCATAAGCATATGAGCATACAATACATAAGACCATCCGGAAATCTTATGTTGAATGGATTTACGCCCTCCATTCGGGATTAGGTGTTTCAGGCCCATACGACCATCATTTAAATACTTTTCACTTCTTATTATGGTTAATATAGGTGCCCATCCACCACTTTTTAAAATTTTTACTGTGGTTGATACAGGTGCCCACCCACGCACATTTCAATTCCGGCCCATCTGCCAACAACCGAGTTTACCGGCCCCTCGTTGCCCGAATTACTATGCCTTCTTCCCACAAAGGTATAATAACTCATGCAACGTGACTCACTACGTGATATGCATGTACAGTTTAGTCATATAATCATGGTATATTAATTAGGCAGATTAAGTGCGATCATAGAGAATTTCAGACAATCCAAGTCTATACTAGCTCATACAATGATATATCAACAAGTCTCGTCTCGATATACTTATTATTCATTCAACCAAAATTAGATCACAAATCATCATAATTTTATCTTTCCTTAATTCTAATGCCACTACAATTACAAGCACAAACATGAGCACAACTATTCAAGAAATGCACTCACTCAGCCATGGAGAGAAATCCACTAGTCGTAGTAGTCCTCGAGGAGTGGAAATCCGTCCTCCAATTCACCTAAGTACAAGGAATACCCGAAATGAGTATCTCCTATAAGGTTCTAATAACTTAACAATTCTAGCTACTAAGTTCGTCAATTTCCGCATAAGATAAAGTCCTAACTTTATATGACCATATCTAATTCATTTTAACTCGGAATTGAGCATATAATATATCGATTTCTATCTACTTAGAAAGATCTATCTATTCCTAATATTATTTTTAAGTTTCGAAAATATTTAGGTCATAAAACAGAGGAATTAGTTCTGGTCGTTCGAAAACTTCAACTCCGAAAAAATAGCTTTATGATTGTTTGTGACGTTTCTAGCATATAGTTTTAGCTACACATGCGATATTGATGATTTCCTATCATGAATAATATGATATGAACTTGATGCATGCATGCTTTTGATATTATTTACAAAAAGGAAAATTAAGAAACTTCTTATTTGGGAAGATCCATGACTACACACTTTCATGAAAACTAGTTTCCTAACTTTGACTATCTCATTTGTTTTGAAGTTATTTCCTTAAGAAAATTAATTTATCCTTATCTAAATTGAGTCTTCATTATACCTATTACCCAAGCCTTCATTTCTACATGAAAACTTGCATTTTACACTTTGCAAATATGGTTTCAAATAGGATTTATCCAAAAATCCGAATTTCTTGAAATTAAATTTTTTGAATGATTCCATTGGGAAAAACTTGTTTAATGCATAAAAAATTAAGACTTTAAGATACCTATTACTTAAGGACTCCATTTGATACATAAAACTTCTATTTCGGACTTAGATGATAGGTGTTCTTATGTCCTATATTCAAAATTACGAATTTCATATGTTGAGTACTAACTCAAAATCTTCCATCTAGATTCCACTTCTTGTTTTGTACATTAATCTCATCAAAACTCATTTCAACTTATAAAAATTACTACCTAATGATACATATTACCTATATCCTTCATTTTTCACATAAAATATGAGTTTTAAAACTGATAAAAGGGTTTTTAAAATATGGTCTTGAAATCATACGAATTTGACTTTGAGTATTTCAAACAAAACTTTTCCTTTTCAAGTTCCTTGCTTTATTTACTTAAGGATCTACCAACTACCACATCTATATACCTAAAACAAAGCCTTCATGAGTATGAATGCATGAAAACATAAATCATCCATAAGATCATAAATGTCAAGCATGGTATAACAATCTAAAAGCTAGATCTACTACTTATGATGCATGATATGAAGTTTAAAAGCATGAACATGAAATTTTATGCTAGATCTCAACTTTACTCCACTTCTACATGCACGATCATGAAGATATCTCAACAGAAACTTAATCAAACAAAAGATCCACTCTTGTGATGGCTTGATATTTATGTAGTAGCATTTTCTTGTCCCTAGCAAGTGCTTATGGGGACTTTGAGTGAAAATACTCATGAATAATCTTGTCATTACAAGATTAAATGGTACTAAGGCTTAGGAATCATCACCTAAAGCTTGAAATAGATGAGAAATGGAGAAGAAAATTGAAGCTTGTGTGTGTGTGGTGTGTGTGTGTGTGTAGGGGAGTCACGGCAAGAAGAAGAAAATGGAGAGAGTTTGAGAGCTCTTTGAACAAATGAAATGAAAAGTGAAGAGAGAGAAAAGAAAAAGATTATTTATAGCAAGTGAATTAGGGTTTGTTTTATCATTATATAAAGGAGAAAAGTAAAACAAATAGGGCAAATTGGGGGAAATTTGAGGGGTTTGCACCGCCATGTAGGTGTAAGAGAGGGAGTGTTTTGATTTTATTTGAAATTGTAATTTGTGTAATAAATGTATTAACTGTAAAATTGTTAAGAGAAAAAATTTCTTGGAAAAGAAAATAATTTTGAGTGTTTGTAAGAATGTAAGACTAGGGTATGGGGTGTGTGTGTAGTAGGTTGTACTTGTGAATAGTAATAAATAGTAGATAAGACATCTACTTTACCGGTAGTAACAAAAATACGGGAAAAAGGCTATAACTGTAAGTTTTATAACTCGAAAGATTATAAAATATATATTTTTGAAATCCTTATAAAATTCCGGTTCTAACGAGTATTCCGGAATATTTTTCTGAGTTCCTAGTTCCAGGGCTCGCTTTCCCGTAATAAAGCTCGGGAAAGCCCGGAATAGAAAATTTCTCGAAATCAAAATTTTGTTTGGTTTGAAATATACTATAAAACAATAATCCACATTAATTTATCTTATAGAGGTTCTTTTATATAGAAATTGAAGAAAAGCCGGAATTAGGGTTCCTAGGTTGCTCGTACTAATCCTATTTAGGGTTTTGATTTCCGATTTACGGAGTTTACTCGGTTACTAAGAAAACTGGGGTTTACAAGTTCAATCCTAGAAAATCTTAGGAGAAATCACGATGACAAGAAGGAAAATGGAATTGAAATTGTTAATTTAATATTGTGTCTAGTTGCTTTTTTACAATTCACAGTGAAATGGAGAAGGAAATGCTGTGATACGAGAACCTTCGTATTCACGCGTGAGAACCCCTTTGGATATTGCGAACCCCCAACACAATGAATAGAAAACCCACGGATGCCTTTGATTTCAATCCCTAAGAAGGATTAGATATCAGATTTGTCTTAGGTTGTTGATCTAAAGAATTAGGATAACAAACCCTAATTGCGAAACACTCCACAAAGAAGGTGATCGATCTTCTTTGAATGTTCCTAAAGCATGTATTCTATCAAGAACACAAAGATTTCAAGCAAAAGCTTCGGTTTTTCATTCAACAATAATCTGTCTTTACAAACAACCAAATAGGTTTATAACCAAACAAAGGAAAACAAAACGTCAAAACAATGAATTCAATACGTCCTAAATGTTGGCTGGCGGCCAATCAAAGATGGCAGGCGGCCATGAGCATTCTGGAGCAAAATTGTAAAGTTCGAAAAATGGCCAGGGGAGTCATGGCCGGCGGCCATGGGATAATGGCTGGCGGCCATTCTTGTTTCTCTGCACAAATCAGCTTTCCTTGGCTCTATTTGATGATTACTTGAAAAATATTGAAGTATACTTGCTCCATCCTTGTTCCAAAGCCTTGATAACCTTGTGATTCATCCTTAGCATGCTCTAATAAGCCTTGGAAGTGATTATTGTAGGCTTGTTGAATCTTCTTAGCTCTAGCTCTTGTGATTGGTCCTTGAGGAAAACTTATTGGACTTGAATTTCTTTGAGGTTCCATGGTTGCCACTTGGTCTTCATGTTGATTCGGATCTAAACTTTGGACCGTTGGCTCTTCTGTAACATTCCCCCTCTCCTCAAAAGGATTCGTCCTCGAATCAAAAGCATCACCTACATCAAAAGGACTAAGATCAGCAACATTAAAGGTTGCACTAACATTATACTCACCTGGTAAGTCCACTTTATAGGCATTATCATTGATCCGTTCAAGTATCTGAAATGGACCATCTCCTCTTGGACTCAATTTAGACTTTCGTTGTATTGGAAACCGCTCCTTGCGAAAATGAACCCAAACCCAATCTCCGGGTTGAAAAATCATAGGTCTCCTTCCTTTGTTCACCTTGAAGCTACCTTGGCATTTTGTTGCTCAATCCGGTCTTTCACCTGTTTATGTAGCTTCCTCACAAAATCTGCTTTAGATTCAGCATCAAAACTAACAAACTTGTTAGGCGGTAATGGCAATAAATCAATAGGAGATAGAGGATTAAAACCATAAACAATCTCAAATGGAGAACAATGAGTAGTGCTATGAATAGCCCTATTATATGCAAATTCCACAAATGGTAAACAATCCTCCCAAGTCCTAATGTTCTTCTCTATGATTGCCCTCAACAATTGAACCAAAGTTCTATTAACCACCTCCGTTTGCCCATCAGTTTGTGGATGACAGGTAGTCGAAAACATAAGCTTAGTTCCCAACTTTCCCCACAAAACTCTCCAGAAATGACTCAAAAATTTTACATCCCTATCACTAACAATGCTTTTAGGTATGCCATGCAATCGCACAACCTCTCTAAAGAACAAATCAGCAATATATGTTGCATCATCAGTTTTATGACATGGGATAAAATGAGCCATTTTACTAAATCGATCACCACAACAAATACTATCATGACCTTTCCTAGTCCTAGGCAAGCCAAGAACGAAATCCATAGACACAGCAGTCCAGGGTTCATCAGGAACAGGCAATGGTTTATATAGTCCATGTGGTTGCAGTTTAGATTTAGCCTCTTTACATGTAATGCAAGTTTTACAAATTTTATGCACATCATGCCTCATGCCAGGCCAAAAGAAATGTTCATGTAGCATATCATAGGTCTTATCTACCCCGAAATGCCCCATTAAGCCCCCTCCATGTGCTTCCTTAACCAACAATTCCCTTACAGATCCTTTAGGAATGCACAACTTATTCTTTTTAAATAGAAATCCATTGGATACAAAGTAATCATTAATTCCAGTCCCATCAACACAAGCAGAAAATACTCCAGAAAAATCATCATCAGTAAGATACATTGCTTTTACCAATTCAAATCCTAGCAAAGAAGTACTAAGAGAATTTAGTAAAGCGTACCTTCTTGAAAGTGCATCAGCAACAATGTTCTCCTTACCTTGCTTACTTGATCACATATGGGAAAGTCTCAATGAATTCTACCCATTTCGCATGCCTCCTATTGAGTTTGTCTTGACTCTTTAGATGCTTCAAACTCTCATGATCGGTATGTATGACAAACTCCTTAGGCCAAAGGTAGTGCTGCCATGTTTGCAATGCACGCACTAAGGCATACAACTCCTTGTCATATGTTGGATACTTCAATGCCGCTCCACTCAACTTTTCACTGAAGTACATTAGTGGCTGTGATCCTGCATTAAAACAGCTCCAATCCCTATACCACTAGCATCACATTCAATTTCAAAAGTTTTATCAAAATCAGGCAAAGCAAGCAATGGTGCGTTACACAATTTTTCTTTAAGTTCATTAAAAGCAAGTTCTTGTGTATCACTCCATACAAATCCAACATTCTTCTTAACTAACTCATTCAAAGGTGCAGCAATAGTGCTAAAATCCTTGATGAATCTCCTATAAAACCCAGCAAGTCCATGAAAACTCCGCACTTCACTAGCACTCTTAGGTCTAGGCCATTCCCTAATTGCCCTAACCTTTTCCTCATCAACCTCCACTCCTTGACTAGAGACAACAAAACCTAGGAAATTAACCTTATCCATGCAAAAACTACACTTCTTAAGGTTGGCATATAATTTCTCCTCTCTTAGCTTTGTTAACACTAGTCGCACATGCAAAACGTGATCATTTACACTTAGAGTAAATCAGAATATCATCAAAGTAAACCACAACAAATTTACCTAAGTAGTCACGCAACACATGATTCATCAATCGCATAAAAGTACTAGGTGCATTTGTAAGACCAAAAGGCATGACAAGCCATTCATACAAACCATACTTAGTCTTAAATGCAGTTTTCCATTCATCGCCTACTTTCATGCGAATTTGATAGTAACCAGATTTTAAATCAATTTTGGTAAACAAACATGAACCATACAATTCATCCAACATATCATCTAACCTAGGTATAGGATGACGATACTTTACAGTGATTTTGTTGATGGCTCTGCAGTCTACACACATTCTCCAAGTCCCGTCCTTCTTAGGCACTAATATTACAGGAACCGAACAAGGACTCAGACTTTCTCTCACATACCCCTTCTCTAACAACTCCTCAACCTGCTTCTGGATCTCCTTCGCCTCACTAGGATTAGTTCTATAGGCAGGTCGGTTGGGTATGACAGCTCCAGGAATGAAGTCAATCTGATGCTCAATGCCTCTCACAGGTGGAAGTCCACTAGGCATCTCTTCAGGAAACACGTCTTCAAATTCCTGCAATAAATCAGAAAACACACTAGGCAAAGATTGGTTAATCTCATTAGTTGCCAAACAAGCCCCTTTGTACAATAGTACAAATATAGGTCGATTGGCATGCAAAGCATATCTAACCTCACTCGTCCTAGCAATCAAGCTCACATTCTTACTCTTTTTCTCTCTAGGCCGATTTTTATTTTGCTTTTCACTCCCCTCTTTCTTTCACTCAACTCACTTTCATCACTCTCTTTATTTTCACTCTTTTTCTTCTCTCTCTCAAAAGTGCTTTTTCTACTCTCACGCTCTTTTCTTTCGGCCTCTTCTCTCAATCTTTCCAAAGCACATTGGTCTTCATACACTTCTTTGGATGACAATGGTGTTAAAGTAGTTTTTCTGCCATCTTTGGTGAAAGTGTATCGATTGGTGTAGCCATTATGCACTGTTTGTCTATCAAATTGCCAAGGTCTTCCTAATAGAAGATCACTAGCATGCATAGGAACGACGTCACATAATATTTCATCATGGTATTTGCCAATGGTTAGAGAAATTAAAGCTTGCCTATTTACCTTAACCTCACCACAATCGCTAAGCCATTGTAGTTTGTATGGTCTAGGATGGGGTACAGTAGGCAACTCCAATCGTTTAATTAGAAGTGTACTTACCACATTAGTACAACTTCCTCCATCGACAATCACACTACAACCTCTCCCTTGCACAAGGCCTCTAGTGTGGAATAAATTCTCTCGCTGCTCCTCCTGGCAATCTTCCTTCAGCTGTGTATTAAGTGCACGCCTAGTAACCAATATTTCAACCTTTTCTGGCTCATCAATGCTACCCTCATCACTACAGTCTTCTAATTCAGGCATGGCTTCCTCCTCTTTGTCACTATCAGCTCTCTCATCATCAGTGACAACTTCCCCATTTCTCACCACCATAGTTCTCCTATTAGGGCACTCCCTACTAATGTGTCCAACACCTTGACACTTCCAACATTTAATATCTCGATTTCTACCCTTCTGATCATCTACTTTAGGTTTCTCAGATGAAACCCACCAGACTTACTCTTTGCTACATCAACTGTAGACTTATTTCCACCTTTAAATTCAGATTTTCCATATCCTTTCCAATTATTATTATAGCTTGAAGAAGATTTGGAAACATACCTGTTTGAACCTTTGCCATGAAGTTGCTTCTCGATTTTGATGGCAAGATGTACCATCTCCTCCAACTCGACATATGGTAGCAACTCCACTTTATCAGCGATTTCTTTGTTCAAGCCACCCAAGAACCGTGCCATGGTGGATTCTTCATCTTCAACCACATCAGCCCTCGTCATGATCATCTCCATCTCCTTGTAGTAGTCCTCTACACTCCTACTACCTTGTCTCAACACTTGAAGCCGCTGAATCAATTCCCTTTGAAAGTACTTGGGAACGAAACGCTTCCTCATCACAGCCCTAAGCTCCTGCCAAGTATCAATAGGGTACTCCATATTCCTTCTCCTACTTGTCACCAACTGATCCCACCAAGATATAGCATAATCTTGAAATTGGGTAACAGCCAATTTCACCTTTTTCTCCTCACTAAATTGGTGACAATCAAAAATCAACTCAACTCGCTTTTCCCATTGCAAATAAGCTTCAGGATCAGACTTACCCTGAAAGATAGGAATTTTCAACTTGATACTCCCCAAATCTCGATCTACATAATCATCATTCCATCTATTCCTAGCAACGGGATAATTCTCCTGCATTCTTCCTCTTCCTATACCCCTACCGCCTCTACCACCTCTACCTCTCCTATTGAATATCATAGGTGGACTATCATCATACTCCTCCTCCCGATACTCATTAACATCCCCCACATCATCAACCTGGGGTGTGGTAGAACTAACTCCTCTATTTACTCCCATAGGACTCGCCTCCTTCTCAACAGCTTGTAGTCTCAAATTCATATTTTCTAGAGACTCCTTCATATCCATCATCGTCTCGATTAGACGCTTATACTCAGATGCTCTAGCGTCTTGCATCAAAGCCCCTTCTTTACTACCTCCGTCCCTACCTTCAATCACACCCTTACCCGACATCTTTTCCTGCAAAACAAATAATCGTTAGCAATAATAAAGTTCAATTTCCTCACAAGCGCTCCCTTTCGTGTTTATCACTCACAAGATGGGGGTGTTCACTCGTGTTTCTCTAATCAAGATGCCACACACAGGGTTTCCCTCACACCTCTCGAGCCTGTTCTTTTCGTGTTCTTAATCGAATCACACTCTTAGAACAATTCCAAGAATTTCGATACCAAGGTGTTTAGAGTGATACAATGGACAATTTCAAGACTCTTCGAATCAGACAAACGAGAATTGAAGAAAACTCAACGAACTCTACACAAGAATTATATTGTTGGAAAGACACTCAATACTCAAGACAAGAATTGATCTTTGGTGATTTTTTTTTTTAATTTTTTTTTTCGATTTTTTTTTTGAACTCAAATCTCAAGAATAGAGATTTTCAAACCCTAATCTTTCGCTTGTAACAACAAAAAGATCACACACACGAGATATCTAATAGTCCGTTCAATTGATGAACAAACCCTAGGAACAATAAAGATTCAATCTTTTTTTTTTTTTTCACTAACAAGAATCAGATTTGATCTTGATGAACAATCCAAGAATTGAAAGCAAGAAACAAAAGATTAATAGAAAGAACGATATAACCTGATCTAGAGCCTAGGCTCTGATACCAAATGATACGAGAACCTTCGTATTCACGCGTGAGAACCCCTTTGGATATTGCGAACCCCCAACACAATGAATAGAAAACCCACGGATGCCTTTGATTTCAATCCCTAAGAAGGATTAGATATCAGATTTGTCTTAGGTTGTTGATCTTAAAGAATTAGGATAACAAACCCTAATTGCGAAACACTCCACAAAGAAGGTGATCGATCTTCTTTGAATGTTCCTAAAGCATGTATTCTATCAAGAACACAAAGATTTCAAGCAAAAGCTTCGGTTTTTCATTCAACAATAATCTGTCTTTACAAACAACCAAATAGGTTTATAAACCAAACAAAGGAAAACAAAACGTCAAAACAATGAATTCAATACGTCCTAAATGTTGGCTGGCGGCCAATCAAAGATGGCAGGCGGCCATGAGCATTCTGGAGCAAAATTTGTAAAGTTCGAAAAATGGCCAGGGGAGTCATGGCCGGCGGCCATGGGATAATGGCTGGCGGCCATTCTTGTTTCTCTGCACAAATCAGCTTTCCTTGGCTCTATTTGATGATTACTTGAAAAATATTGAAGTATACTTGCTCCATCCTTGTTCCAAAGCCTTGATAACCTTGTGATTCATCCTTGCATGCTCTAATAAGCCTTGGAAGTGATTATTGTAGGCTTGTTGAATCTTCTTAGCTCTAGCTCTTGTGATTGGTCCTTGAGGAAAACTTATTGGACTTGAATTTCTTTGAGGTTCCATGGTTGCCACTTGGTCTTCATGTTGATTCGGATCTAAACTTTGGACCGTTGGCTCTTCTGTAACATGCTGGCTTTTACAAGCTAAATTGAGTCATCTTGTTTCATTTAATGAAGGAGCTAAATGGTGACTTATGATTTGCTAAGTTGTTATTTTCAAATTGACTTCAAATGGCTAACTTGTTCCATTTGGAAAGGCAAGCGGTGATGGTAGTCTTCAAGGGTAAATGGTCAGTTGTCAAGCTTCAATTCACACCGTATCACACATGTTCAATTAGAAGAAATACTTATATAAGTAAATATCTAGGCTTTCATGTAAGTTTTAAGGTCATACAAGTATATTTATATGAATTATCTTAATAAAATAACTTCTAAATCATGTCTAAGGGTTCTATATTTTTCTTAGATAATTATGGAGTTGAAATTTTAAATTTAAAACTTATGCAATTGCATATTTTTAGGTTTTTCTCTTACGCGATTAAGGTTTCTAGGCCCAGGTCAAATTAAGATATTACACTCAATAGATTTGAAAATTATGAATTTCATGACTACATATTTAGAATTTTTATTTGAACTCTAGATTTATAGATATTCATTTGTTTTTAGTTTTATTATGTATCTTTTATCTCTAGCGATTCATCTAAAAATCTATTTTCACCAACCAGACTTCAAAAATTAATCGTCTCTTATCTCTCTTTATTTTAAAGCCTAGTGTTTTTATTTAGTGAGTTATGATCTTTTACATATAATCTTGTCTTTGATATCTTTTATTAGCTGGAAAATTACTTATACTATTGTAACATATTCTTAAGAAAATTCTACAAGAGGTTTAGTGCATGCTATCTAAATATTTATTTTTCTTTTCTATTGCCTACTTTGTGTATTTTAATTTCTAATTACTTAATTCACAATGAAAAATTTTGGGAATTACATGTCTTAATTGTGAAATTTTATGTGATTAGATGAAATCTTGATACTTATTTATATATGTATTAGTGTTTTATGGTTATTAGCATGGAGAGGAAGACTTCAAGTGTAAACACATTGAATGGAGGTGTAAGCCCCGGAAAATTTCAGAAAATAATTCCAAGATGAACTTCGAAAATAAACCCTAAAAATCACTCCAAATTAAAACCGAACTTTGAACGAGTCCGAAATATAAACGAAAGTAAGAATTCATTAGTCTTGGCAAAATCTAAAAATAATATAAGGACTATAAAAGTCCTTAAGTCCAAAAACCCTTACGTAAGATAAACTTCTTACCTAATCTATAATTCATAAAAATCGGGATAAAAATAAAACACAGTGATAATTTGCTAAAAAGCAAGTTAATCTATAACATGACAATTTAAAGGATCAGGAGATCACCCAAGGCTAATTCCATAACTAGGCTTTGGCACGATTAAGAAAACTTTATCTGCCAATAATAAAATATAGATTTTGGAAATTCCCCAAACGACCAGACTAATAATCCTAAGAGACGAAAATCACAATAAAGCCCTAACGATCAAATCAAACTTCCAAGAATCATAGAACGAGTTAGAAATTGAAATCTCGTAATCTTAAGAAGGAAGAATTCAAGAAACAAAATAACAAATTAAATAATCCTTAAGTTGACTAATTGTTCATAAAACCTTAAATCGAAGCAAAATAAATTCGAAAACAAAACACTACGAAGATCCTTTTTCAAAGCAAATTATAAGAATCAAGATTTCCCCAAAATCATTCCAAAAATCGATAATTGACTCAAACTCAAGAAAATCATATCTGGTAACCATTACTGATATAACTCCGGATATAATAATTCAATTCAAGATTTCCGAAAGCAGTAAGAGATATTAAGTACTTATAAAAATAAAATTTAAAATAAATTTCTCAAACTAAATACGTTGTATAAACAGAAAATCTCAGTTTCCAACTTGGCAATATCTAAACCGGAAAATCATCCGGAAACCCTAACCGGAATACAATAGTGTAAGTCCGGCAATCTAGCGCCCTTAACTCTAGAGGCCGAAAGGTAGTTAAATATGTAGAATAGCTCGTAGTAATATAGGTTTGTTTAAAAATATCAGATTGGTAAATTTTTGACCTATCTCGAACCCGTTAGGATACAGACTTTGAAAAGCGTGTCCCGGGGCTCGAGATATCAAAAACATACCATTAGTACCGTTAGACTCGTAATTTTATAAGATTTCTAAATATATCAGTTATATAATTTTTTGGGTTATAAAAGTTACAATTATAACCTTTTTACCGTATTTTCATTTCTACCGGTAATTGATTATTCTTTTGCACTATTCATTTTATTTCGTTACACAATTTTATTATTATTATTTTTTATATACCCTGGGTTTCCTAGTAATCAAGTAAACTTCGAAAACCAGAAAATGAAACCCTAAATCAGTTTAGCTCCAGCTTTGTGAAAAAGACTTAGAAACCCAAATTCCGGCTTTTCCACGGTTTCCAAATAAAAAACTTTTATAAGCAAAATTTCTTTTGGACATAGTTCTTGATTATATTTCAAATCAAGAAAATATCAGATTTTTGGAAAATTTCAATCCCGGGTCATCCCGAGACCCATTATAGAAAAGCGTGCCCCGGAACTAGAATTTCAAAAATTTATTTATGAATACTCATTTGAGCCGAAATAAAATAAGGATTTCAAAAATATGTTTTTCATAATTTTCCGGCTTATGAAAAATACAGTTATAGCCTTTTTATTCGTATTCCATTACTACCGGAAATTAAATTGTCTTGTCAACTATTCACTACTATTCAAAAAGTACCACCTATACTACCTAGTCTACCTATTAGCCTACTCTATAAATTCAAACCCTTACCATCACTCAAATCAACCTCTTTTCTCTTTACTTTTTGTCCCTTAAACTTCCCATACAAGTTATGACAACTTACACATCAAAGACAAATCAATCAAAACAAAATAAAATCAAACTTTTTCTTCCCCCTCTCATGAATAGTGACCGACGAAATTGCCCCCCCTTCCATGCTCCATTTGAATTTTCTTTTACTTCTTTAACCTAATTTCAAATGCTATGTAAACAACTTTTTCTCTCTCTCTCTTCATTCTTCCACTTTCAAACTTTTGCAAAGTGTAAAAAGCTCTCATTTCTCTCCCCATTTCCCCTCCTTTGCCGTGAGCTTTTGTCTCCCTCACACATCCACACAACTTCTATTTTTCTCTTCTTATCTTCCATTTCCACTTCAAGTAAGTAAAGTTCCATTACTTCCACTCATGAAACTTTGTTATGGCTAAGTGATTTTTGGATATCTCAACTCCATGTTCCCATGATCTCTTAGTAGGAACAATGAGATATAAAAACAAAAATCCCGAACCATTACAAAGTAGATCTATCTTTTAAAGAAGTTTCCATACCAAAAGCTTTACTTTTACCCATCAAAAAGTCTTTTAAACAAATGATCTTTTATAAAAATATGGTTTTTATGTTTTCAAAACTCATTTAAACATTTGATAAAGTAGATCCATCATATTACTACTCATGATCATGTAGGCATTTAAGGTTTCATTTCTATTTTGTGTTTATGTGCATTAATAGTCTTTAATGCTTTTGTCTTTAGTAAATCACCTTCCTAGTATGTAGATCTATGGTTAGATGAGTTAATAAAGTCAAAAAGGAAAACGCTTTTCAAAATATGAACTTGTGTAAATTCGGATCACTTTGAAAACCTAGGTCAAAAACACTTTTATCAACTTCTAAACATAGATTTTACAAGAGAAATGAAGCCTATGGGTAATAGATAATGTTTGGTAGTATTTTTCATGAGTCTAAATGAGATTTTTCTAAAGAAAATGTTGGAAACAAGAAATGAAGTCCAATAGAAGTTTTGAACTAAAAGTCATATAGATGAAATTCGTAATAATGTATGTAGGGTTAGAAAACACTACTTTTCCAACTTCAGAAATGATATTTTCTTAAACAAATGAAGTCCTTAGGATATAGGTATAATAAATACTTAAAGTTTTAAGTACAAAATATATTTTTCCTAAAGGAATCAACTTGAAAATGGACTTTTGTAAATTCGGATTTTTGGAAACCCCCTAGTAAAAGACCCACTTAAAAGTTTGTAAATGTAGATTTTATTAAAGAAATAAAGGCCTTAGGATATAACTAATATGAGGATCAAAATTTCTTTAAATAAAGTAAGTTTTTCTAAAGGAAATCCTGTAAAATGTAGATGTGGTCAAATATAGTAAACTTCACTTACTAAACATTGAGAGGAAATGGTTTCTAGGAAAGTTTGTTTTCTAAAAATCGTTAAATCTAAAAGTTATAAGAACATAGACTCTTAAGGATTCACATCATGACATTCATGATAGGGAAAATCATTACCATTGCATTTGCATCATATTACACTTAGGAATCTCAAGTGCATTCATGAAAACCGCATTTTTGGAGTTACAAACCCGCTGTACAGATCTGATCCCTCAATTCCGAGGCTTAGATATTTTCAAAACTTGATTTAAGCTTCGTATTTAGAAAGCTCTTCCGAAGTAGATAGAAATCGATATAAAATTTGCGAGATTCCGAGTTAAAATGACCAAGTTATGGCCGTTTTAAGTTGGAATTCCCGCTTAGGACGCGAATTACGAATTTGATAAGTTCGTATGAAGTCGTTGGATTAGTTTGAGTTGAAATACTGATTAGAGTATTTCTTCCTTTTTAGGTTATCCCGAGTTCGACGATTCCCTACCACCGGATTATTATTACTAGAAGACCGGTGATCCAATGGCTGAGTGAGTTTTCTCCTTGTTTTGTTACCTTGATTGTGCTTGTAATTAGTCGCATTAGAATTTTAGGAACAAGATAAAAATCGATATGAATGGGGATGGGATATATGATGAGACTGTGATGAATGTATGCCAAGGAATACTAAAGCATATCGAAACCACGATTTGATTGGATAACTGCAGGTTCATATTATTTATGTGTATGATATTGCCTGGTCACTCTAAAGAATGTATAAATATTTGACCTAAGCAAAAAGTAAATTGATCATGCATCGCATCAGACATATTGCATTTGGTAGCGTGCTACTCCTACGCAGGTCGATCGGTATGGTCCGAGGACTCGTTTAAGTACGAGACCCGGTATCAGAGCTCATTCTCGGGTACTAAGGCGCATGTGGATGCATCCTTGTATGAGCCTAGCCGAGTCGAGTGCTAAGAGCCAGGGCTTGGGGACTAGCAGCGGTCGTGTAGACTCAATACCATTCCTAACCCAAGATACGGAGGGCGTAAATCCGTTCTGTGTGTGGGTTCCGGTTACCCATACATAATTGCTTGCTCACGTGTTTGTTCATGCATAGCATATGATTGATTAATAACTTGTTTGTTATGGTACGGAATTAAGGGAATTCTCACTAAGCTAGTGTAGCTTATACCCCAATAGTTGTTTAAATGAGCAGGTTATTCCAAGAATGCTAAGTGGGGACCAAGATGGTTGAAGTCGAGAATGACTTCGGGATTCCGGCAAGATATAAGAATGCTTGAAGTTTTTGGCTAAGCTTTACGTTTGCCTTGTAATAGTTTTATGTAGTGAAGTCTTGGGATGAATGTAATTGAAGTTATGATTTATATTTTGAAGTATAGTGTTTTGTATTTGGAGTATAGTGGATTGTATTTCCTTTACATTGTTACTCAATTGTATCAACATAAAATGTATCATTCCGATTTGTCTCCTTTATGTGTTAGACGCCTTGTACATAGTATGGAAGCCTTCGCGTGACTGAGGTGGTCATTCTTAGGCTTTAATATTGTGTACGGCGGACTGCCACGTTTAGGGTACCCTTCGGGGCGTGACAGTTTAGTTGGTATCAGAGCGACAAGGTTTTGGGAATTAGGTGGGAAGCTTTAAGAGAAGATGTTAAGATATGATCTTAGAAATGAATAGATAAGTGTTAGATGACCCTTAGGTAAAGAAGAACTAGATTTAGCTCAATGACCTTTAAGGTATGACTTTCGATCATTAAGGATTTGAATTCTATCTTGGAGACTTTTGAAGAACATAGAAACAACATAGAAGAAGGAAGATGAAAATATTTGATGGGATGATCGAATCTATACTAGCAACTGCAAAATATAGGAGTAAGTGACCTTACACGACTTTTAGTTCAAGCCAATGATAGAGATGCTAGATTACCCCTTTGACCTAAAGACCACTAGGTGGGTAGGATTAATTGCGCGATTTCACCGTTTTTCTAAATAAACAAGTCTAAAGAAAATAAAAAGTTGTAATCTTTTCTAAAATAAGCAACTTGCGTGTAGTATAACTAGGTTAACGTATCGTTTCGTCTTTTTCTAGGAGACTACCTAAGGAGAACGTGCAACCGTCGACTAACCTTCCCGATGAACAACAAGTGAGAGACACTCCACCACCACAAGATCCAATGCAACAAGTCATAGACCTTCTAGGGTGTTTGGTGGATACACAAAAGCTCCTCTTACAACAAGTGCTTATTAGGAATGTGCCGGTTCAGGTGGAAGGACCCCACCAAGTGACAATGCAAGGAATTGAGACTCCTTCTGTTATGGCTAGTCCAAGCTCCAAAGTCAGAAGGTATAAGACAACTAGCCTAACAGTTAAGAATGAACCTTTTAAGAGGCGTAAGATCAATTGTTGGAAGTGCAAGGAAAGTCATTATCCAAGACAGTGTCCACAACTGAAGCACAAGTGTTACTTCTGTGGAGATCCCGAGCATAAGGTTGTGGACTGTCCAGGAAAGAAAACCCTAAAGTGCTTCATCTGCAAACAGCCGGGACACCAGGCGAGTAGATGCCCCCACAAGAATTAACAGCTGGACAGCTGCCCTTGCTTGGAAGAAGTCAGTCTCCTAGAAATATCAATAGATCTCTCGTGTTGAGCGTTAGGAGCAAATAACTTTTTGAGTAAAGAGAACAAAGATGTTTTGAAAATGTAAACCGATTTGTGCTTTATCATCTAGTTCATGAATTAGTTCCAATGCATGTTTTGCATCCTTTCTTTGAACTTTTGTAATGAAAGATTTACATCTTCTCTTGATTTCATGTATTTCATTTTGAATATTATGAAGTTTTTGTTATCGATTTTGATTTCAGTAGAATTTCAATATTTCTTACATATGTTTTTATTTCCGCATTTCCGTGTTCTGTATTTCCGATAAGTTTCTTTAAGCTTCTTTTACCGCCTTAAGACGTAATAAAAGATTTAGAATTTTCACCTGAGCTTAATAAAATTGTAGGAGATATACCCAACCACAACAAGAACCCGTCATGACTCCTTTAGGACCCGAGAACCAAGCGATACCCGAACCACCTAACCAAGGGGGAAATGCCTCAATAGAGATTGAACGGCTTACTAGTCAGACAGGAGGCTACATGCAACAGACTCAAGTCAGTTCAACGTCTACACCTGTGAGATATGAGCAAGAAACGACGCAAGATGAACCCCCATCACCTCAATACCACCAAAGCCTCTTACCATGCTTCATAAAGTGTAACGAGTATTTCGACGGAGTTTTTGGAAAACCAGATGAGGCAGAGGATTGGTTGGCACACATTGAGAGGTCCCTTAATGTTTTGAAGTACCACACCATCTGAGAGTCAATTATGGAACCTTTATGCTCCGCTTACATGCCCGAGTATGGTGGGACTCTAAGGAAAGAGAGTTGACGCCTCCAGTTACATGGGAGATGTTTAAATATGAGTTTTTGAAAAATATTTCCCATGAGCTTAAGAGTCCAGTACAGTTCAGATTTTCTCAATATCTCACAAGGAGATCGTAGTGTGGAACAGTACGAAACCGAGTTTAGTAGATTACTGCAATATGCTCCAGAATCATATAAGCAAAGTGAGGAACTCAAAAGAGAAGTGTTTCTGAATGGTTTAAAAGAAGACCTTCGGACTCGATTGGAAGAATTGGATATCAGGAGTTATCAAGGATTGCTAGAAAGAGCACGGATAATAGAAAATGCTCAAGGAGGAGGCAAGAAAGAAGTAATAAGGAAATGGAGTTCTATGCTTCAATGACCCCGAGTCAAAATGTCATAACACTTCCCTTGGATGATGACCCAAACAAGGAAGAAGATAATATTGGATAAGATACAATGTTGGAGATGTAAGAGAGAGCATTACCCTATTCAGTGTCCACAACTTCAATTCAAGTGCTACCTCTGTGGGGACCCCAGTCACAAAGGTTGAGAAGTGTCCCAAAAGGACGACCAACGCATGCTCTCTTTGCACAAAAGCGGGACATTTAGCTAAAACATGCCCTGAACGGGATAATCTGCATGTGCTTCGCTGGAGCTACCTAGGAAGAAGAGGAAGAGATATAACAGGAATAAAAGCAACAAAGGAAAAAGGAATCGAGGTTCTTCAAGGACATCTACATCCGGAAATCTAGTCCACAACCTCACACATATGGAGTATGAAGAAGATAGTGATGAAGAGCTGGAGTCCTTTGCCATGGAAGGAAGCGAGGATCAAAGATGCAACTCGATACCAGGTTAGCGCTATACCCTTAGAATACCGCATATTCTTTCCTGCAATAGAATCAAAGAGATAGGTTGTTAGAAATACCTTCGGATTACATGGCTAGACTAAAAATAGGAAAGCCCGAGACCATTAAAAGTTAGAATAAGCCAATAATGGAAACTAAAACAAAAACTCGATTAATTTAATGAATTCCAAGACACTCCAATACACTTCTTGTAAATAAAGAACTTTGAAAGATCGAAAATCTACGATGATCGTTACATAAAAGTTAAAATTTCAAAAATCAAATCTCAATTACCAAACTCCGTAAGATCTTCACAAGTAACAATATACAATAAAGCAATGAGATTCTTGATTTCAACCCCATCAAGATGATCACGATGATAAGAGTTTAAAACATGATGACAATTTTTAAAAGAATATTGATCATAAGCACAATATTGTATATACAGCTACATAAGAATGGAGAAGCGAATCCACAACCTTCGTTGGTCAAAGTAATCGAGTCATGAAAGGTCGTGTTGTCATGAGTCGTCTAGTGTCGGTCGAGTCGAGTCGTCTGTGGTCTCGAGTCAAGTCCGTGTCGTTTTCCAAAAGAGTCGTGTAAGTGAAGGTTGGAATCGCTAAGCCAAATCTTATTAATTTGTATGTGCTATATTCCGTAAAATACCTCATACAAAATTTAGAAATGATACAAACAAAGCATAAACGATGCTAGAAATATAACTCGAAAATTCACAATCTTTCTTGACAAACGATATACACGTAACAAGTTTTGCGGACAAAACTTTCTTTAAGGTGGGGAGGATGTAAGCCCCGGAAAATTTCAGTAAATAATTCCAAGATGAACTTCGAAAATAAACCCTAAAAATCACTCCAAATTAAAACCGAACTTTGAACGAGTCCTGAAATATAAACGAAAGTAAGAATTCATTAGTCTTGACAAAATCTAAAAATAAAATAAGGACTACAAAAGTCCTTAAGTCCAAAAACCATTACGTAAGATAAACTTCTTACCTAATCTATAATTCATAAAAATCGGGATAAAAATAAAACACAGTGATAATTTGCTAAAAAGCAAGTTAATCCATAACATGACAATTTGAAGGATCAGGAAATCACCAAAGGCCAATTCCATAATAGGCTTTGGCACGATTAAGAAAACTTTATCTGCCAATAATAAAATATAGACTTTGGAAATTCCCCAAACGACCAGACTAATAATCCTAAGAGACGGAAATCACAATAAAGCCCTAACGATCAAATCAAACTCCAAGAATCATAGAACGAGTTAGAAATTGAAATCTCGTAATCTTAAGAAGGAAGAATTCAAGAAACAAAATAACAAATTAATAATCCTTAAGTTAACCAATTGTTCATAAAACCTTAAATCGAAGCAAAATAAATTCGAAAACAAAACACTATGAAGATCCTTTTTCAAAGCAAATTATAAAATCAAGATTTCCCCAAAATCATTCCAAAAATCGATTCTCAAAAAATCATATCTGGTAACCATTACCGATATAACTCCGGATATAATAATTCAATTCAGATTTCCGAAAGCAGTAAGAGATATTAAGTACTTATAAAAAAAAATTTAAAATAAATTTCTCAAACTAAATACGTTGTATAAACAGAAAATCTCAGTTTCCAATTGGCAAAGGTCTAAACCGAAAATCATCCGGAAACCCTAACCGGAATACAATAGTTAAGTCCGGCAATCTAGCGCCCTTAACTCTAGAGGCCGAAAGGTAGTTTAAATATGTAGAATAGCTCGTAGTAATATAAGTTTGTTTAAAAATATCAGATTGGTAAATTTTTGACCTATCTCGAACCCGTTCGGATACAGACTTCGAAAAGCGTGTCCCGGGACTCGAGATATCAAAAAATACCATTAGTACCGTTAGACTCGTAATTCCACGAGATTTCTAAATATATCAGTTATATAATTTTTCGGGTTATAAAAGTTACAGTTATAACCTTTTTACGTATTTTCATTTCTACCGGTAATTGATTATTCTTTTGCACTATTCATTTTATTTCATTACACAATTTTATTATTATTATTTTTATATACCCTGGGTTTCCTAGTAATCAAGTAAACTTCGAAAACCAGAAAATGAAACCCTAAATCAGTTTAGTCAAGCTTTGTGAAAAGACTTAGAAACCCAATTCCGGCTTTTCCGGTTTCCAAATAAGAAACTTTTATAAGCAAAATTTTTTTGAATATAGTTCTTGATTATATTTCAAACCAAGAAAATCAGATTTTGAAAATTTCAATCCGGGTCATCCCGAGACCCATTATAGAAAAGCGTGCCCCGGAACTAGAATTTCAAAAATTTATTATGAATACTCATTTGAATCGAAATAAAATAAGGATTTCAAAAATATATTTTTCATAATTTTCCGGCTTATGAAAAATACAGTTATAGCCTTTTTATTCGTATTCATTACTACCGGAAATTAAATTGTCTTGTCAACTATTCACTACTATTCAAAAAGTACCACCTATACTACCTAGTCTACCTATTAGCCTACTCTATAAATTCAAACCCTTACCATCACTCAAATCAACCTCTTTTCTCTTTACTTTTGTCCCTTAAACTTCCCATACAAGTTATGACAACTTACACATCAAAGACAAATCAATCAAAACAAAATAAAATCAAACTTTTTCTTCCCCCTCTCATGAATAGTGATCGACGAATTGCCCCCCTTCCATGCTCCATTTGAATTTTCTTTTACTTCTTTAACCTAATTTCAAATGCTATATAAACAACTTTTTCTCTCTCTCCTTCATTCTTCCACTTTCAAACTTTTGCAAAGTGTAAAAAGCTCTCATTCTCTCCCCATTTCCCCTCCTTTGCCGTGAGCTTTTGTCTCCCTCACACATCCACACACTTCTATTTTTCTCTCTTATCTTCCATTTCCACTTCAAGTAAGTAAAGTTCCATTACTTCCACTCATGAAACTTTGTTATGGCTAAGTGATTTTTGGATATCTCAACTCCATGTTCCCATGATCTCTTAGTAGGAACAATGAGATATCAAAACAAAAATCCGAACCATTACAAAGTAGATCTATCTTTTAAAGAAGTTTCCATACCAAAAGCTTTACTTTTACCATCAAAAAGTCTTTTAAACAAATGATCTTTTATAAAAATATGGTTTTTATGTTTTCAAAACTCATTTAAACATTTGATAAAGTAGATCCATCATATTACTACTCATGATCATGTAGGCATTTAAGGTTTCATTTATTTTGTGTTTATGTGCATTAATAGTCTTTAATGCTTTTATCTTTAGTAAATCACCTTCCTAGTATGTAGATCTATGGTTAGATAGTTAATAAAGTCAAAAAGGAAAACGCTTTTCAAAATATGAACTTGTGTAAATTCGGATCACTTTGAAAACCTAGGTCAAAAAACACTTTTATCAACTTCTAAACATAGATTTTACAAGAGAAATGAAGCCTATGGGTAATAGATAATGTTTTGGTAGTATTTTTCATGAGTCTAAATGAGATTTTTCTAAAGAAATGTTGGAAACAAGAAATGAAGTCCAATAGAAGTTTTGAACTAAAAGTCATATAGATGAAATTCGTAATAATGTATGTAGGGTTAGAAACACTATTTTTCCAACTTCAAAAATATTTCTTAAACAAATGAAGTCCTTAGGATAGGTATAATAAATACTTAAAGTTTAAGTACAAAATATTTTTCCTAAAGGAATCAACTTGAAAATGGACTTTTGTAAATTCGGATTTTGGAAACCCCTAGTAAAAGACCCTCTTAAAAGTTTGTAAATGTAGATTTTATTAAAGAAATAAAGGCCTTAGGATATAACTAATATAAGGATCAAAATTTCTTTAAATAAAGTAGAGTTTTTCTAAAGGAAATCCATGTAAAATGTAGATGTGGTCAAATGTAGTAAACTTCACTTACTAAACATTGAGAGGAAATGGTTTCTAAGGAAAGTTTGTTTCTAAAAATCATTAAATCTAAAAGTTATAAGAACATAGACTCCTTAAGGATCACATCATGACATTCATGATAGGGAAAATCATTTCCATTGCATTTAGCATCATATTACACTTAGGGATCTCAAGTGCATTCATGAAAACCGCATTTTTGGAGTTGACAAACCCGCTGTACAGATTTGATCCCTCAATTCCGAGGCTTAAATATTTTTAAAACCTGATTTAAACTTCGTATTTAGAAAGCTCTTCCGAAGTAGATAGAAATCGATATAAAATTTGCGAGATTCCGAATTAAAATGACCAAGTTATGGCCGTTTTAAGTTGGAATTCCCGCTTAGGACGCGAATTACGAATTTGATAAGTTCGTATGAAGTCGTTGGATTAGTTTGAGTTGAAATACTGATTAGAGTATTTCTTCCTTTTTAGGTTATCTCGAGTTCGACGATTCCCTACCACCGGATTATTATTACTAGAAGACCGGTGATCCAATGGCTGAGTGAGTTTTCTCCTTGTTTTGTTACCTTGATTGTGCTTGTAATTAGTCGCATTAGAATTTTAGGAACAAGATAAAAATCGATGTGAATGGGGATGGGATATATGATGAGACTGTGATGAATGTATGCCAAGGAATACTAAAGCATATCGAAACCACGATTTGATTGGATTATGCACGGTTCATATTATTTATGTGTATGATATTGCCCGGTCACTCTAAAGAATGTATAAATATCTTGACCTATGCAAAAAGTAGATTGATCATGCATCGCATCAGACATATTGCACTTGGTAGCGTGCTACTCCTACGCAGGTCGATCGGTATGGTCCGAGGACTCGTTTAAGTACGGAGACCCGGTGTCAGAGCTCATTCTCGGGTACTAAGGCGCATGTGGATGCATCCTTGTATGAGCCTAGCCGAGTCGAGTGCTAAGAGCCAGGGCTTGGGGACTAGCAGCGGTCGTGTAGACTCAATACCATTCCTAACCCAAGATACGGAGGGCGTAAATCCGTTCTGTGTGTGGGTTCCGGTTACCCATACATAATTGCTTGCTCACGTGTTTGTTCATGCATAGCATATGATTGATTAATAACTTGTTTGTTATGGTATGGAATTAAGGGAATTCTCACTAAGCTAGTGTAGCTTATACCCCAATAGTTGTTTAAATGAGCAGGTTATACCAAGAAATGCTAAGTGGGGACCAAGATGGTTGAAGTCGAGAATGACTTCGGGATTCCGGCAAGATATAAGATTGCTTGAAGTTTTTGGCTAAGCTTTACGTTTTGCCTTGTAATAGTTTTATGTGGTGAAGTCTTGGGATGAATGTAATTGAAGCTTGATGATTTATATTTTGAAGTGTAGTGTTTTGTATTTGGAGTATAGTGGATTGTATTTCCTTTACATTGTTACTCAACTGTATCAACATGAAATGTATCATTCCGATTTGTCTCCTTTATGTGTTAGACGCCTTGTACATAGTATAGAAGCCTTCGCGTGACTGAGGTGGTCATTCTTAGGCTTTAATATTGTGTACGGCGGACTGCCACGTTTAGGGTACCCTTCAGGGCGTGACAGGAGGAGGCTTATGTGTGTGTGAATGCATTTGATGAGGTTGCTTATGTGAACACCATTCAATGCTAAATAGCTTGCTTGTGTTGACTTGTTTTACTTGTCTTACAGTTTATATGGAGAGAGAAAAGAGAGTTCAAGTTTATTTTGTAAGCCTTGGATATTTTAATTCCATGTGGTTCCCATGACTTGCAAGCGGTGCCTCTCATTCTCTACTTGCTTGGAATGATTTCAAGACTTTTTGAGGGTATTAACACATGTTGATATTATTATTTAAAGACTTAAAGAGTGAATATCTAGACTTTTTGGTAGAATATTGAGCTACACGTGTATAAATATATCAGTTACCTAAAGAAAACGTCTTTTAAAATTCATCTAAGGCCTTTACTGTTACACCCCAAAGTATACCCTAAACGTGATAGCCCACCACACTCAATATTAAAGCTTAGGAATGACTACCTTAGTCATACAAAAGTTTTGATACCAGGTGTAAGGCATACTTTCATGACCATAGAGAACCATTCTTTCAAACAAGTAGTTAAAAAAGTTATGGAAATGGCATTCAAGAGTGAAAATCGTAACATCATAATGTAATTCAAAATATAAGAAGTCTTACATAATCAAAAGGGACATACCCCCATCAAAACGTATATACTTAAACTCCATAGTCTAATTCCAAAATAAAATACATAGGACTTTTCCTTGGAAGTCTAAGTCTACTTCTCAGGCCATGACATTTTTCAAACGCTCATGGATCAAAAGTTTGTACCTAAGTATAATATCCCCGAGACTTTAACCACAAAAGGGGAACTGCAAAAGATATCTAAAGGGATGTAAACTTTACGTGTTTAGTGAGAAAAATTTCCATATCGATGTACTCATACAATCAAGTTCAAACAAGTTAAGTATACAAACATATGTGATGCAACAAACACATGAGCAAACAATACATATGATTAATTGAAAATCATATGTTGAATGGATTTATGTCCTCCATTTGAGATTAGGTGTTTCGGGCCCATACGACTAAAGTTCACAAATAATAAAATTTCTAGTTCTTTCGAACTACTATTTGCCTTTAAAATGTAGTTCATATCGACTCCTACGCGTTAAAGAATATTAAAGTACATTTTCAGGCTTACCTCATTACTATGCTCCTATCATACCAAGGGAACAGTAATGAATGCAATGTGACTTACTTCGTAGTATGCATGAATTCATTTAATAGGCTCTTTGAGCATGATATTATTGTCTTAGAGGCAATCACAAACTTTGCAAACATTCCAATGTAGTATGAAAACAACAATTTAAATATTAGTAACTTACGCCTCGATATACTTAGGATAGTTTCAACCAATATTATAACACACATGCACTTTCCAATTTTTATCTTTTTCTATTCTAGTGCTACTATACCACAAGCAAAAATATATGTATGAAATTAGGAAACAAACTCACTTGGCCATCGTGCGTTAATCCACTAATCGTAGGAATCGTCGAGGTAGGGAAAGTCACCTTCTTCATCACCTAAACAAAAAAAAAAATACTAAAAATTTCTAATTCTATCTTATCATTTTCATCAAACTTTAGTTTATGTGAAATTCCAACTTAAAACGGCCATAACTTGCTCTTTTTAACTTGAAATTTCGCATATCATATGTCATTTTTCTACCCACTCGAAAAGATCTATCTATTTTTAAGGTTATTTTTTACATTTAAATCCATTTAGGTTCCAAAACAAGTCGATACAAATTTAACACAAAAATTCCAGCCCTTACATTGTAATTTTCCCAAGTTCTACAACATCAAAAATTCTATAACAAACACATAGATATTTAGATAGTTGAAAAATCCTTTTACTATATATATAACATATATATAAACTCATATTATATGCATGATTCTAGTGGTATTGTTCCAACAATGATTTTTCATAAAACAATTTATTTCAGGAGTGAAAAATGAAGCTTACAAAATCTCTTTTTAAGTTGTTGGAAAGAAAATTAAAATCTTGAGTTTGTTACAAAGGAGCACCTACTCATAGTGTAAACCCCCAAAAATTTTCATAATTTATAGAAAATAATTCTAAAAGTTTAAAATTTAAATCCCAAAAATCGACTCAAGTTAAAACCAAATTCTAAATCAAGACAAACACCAGAAACGAAACCCTAAAACGCAAACCAAGTTAAAACCTAATTCTAAATAAAGATAAAAAATGAGATTTCTTAATTGAGAAATAAGGAACCCTCAAGAACAAAATGGAAAAATCCAACTATCGGTCGAAACAATATTCGTACATCAATCAAATCACCTAACCATTTCCTAACACGCAAATCAAGACAATATATCCAAGTAACAATCAACAACAAAATCTTAAAACCCTAGATAAATTTCAGAATCAGAAATTTCAATTTTCTGAGTCAACTCATAACCCTAGACTCGATTAAACGATCCCGAAAACTAAAAACTATTAAATAATCACAAATAAAATAAGATAAAACATAGACGTCAAGCTAAAAATATAAAACAATCAAAACTCGAAAATTGTACGATCTTACGAATATCTCAACGAAACCAGAAATCAAACCTGGAACCCTAAGGTCAACGAAGCCTATAACGAACCCTATTGTTTAAGATCCGGCAATCCCGCGTTTTCAAACCTTAGAAAACGAAATTAAGCCAATAGCTTAAAATAGTTCGTAATAATATAGGGTAACATAAAAATATCAGATTCGTGAATTTCGAGTGTCCTTAGGACCCAAACGGGATCAGTGCTCGAAAAGCATGTCCCGGAGCTCGAAATATTAAAAATATTTCCTTTATACTAATAGACTCGTAAAAATATAAATATTCCAAAAATATCAGTTTTAGAATTTTTTGGTAACTAAAAATATCTAATATAACGGTTTTATTCGTATTTTACTTACTACCGGTAATTAATTTGTCTTCTACACTATTTAAAGTACATTAGTACATTATTCTGTACTATTCACTCTCTCTACTTTATGTCTAATCACTCTTACAAATGACATAATTCACACTATTCATATTTTCTTTCCCCATAAAAATCTACTCATACCTTTCTCACAAAATATCACTTCTTCTTACACAAATTAATTGAAAATTGTACAAAGGGACCCCTACACTACCAAAACCTCCCTCTTTCTCTATTTTAATTTATTTTTCTTTTATTTAATTACCTCTTAATTCCCTCCACAAAATTCTATAAATACCACCTCTCCTCTTCTCATTTCTACACACCTTTCTCAAAGTAGAGAATTTATGCAAAAATTCTCTCTAAACTCTCTCTCCATACTCTTACAAGAACTCTCTTCTTGTAAGAAGAAAACTTCTCCTACCAAAATCTCTTATTTCCAAAACCCATTTCTAAAACAAAAGCCTTCAAAAAAACAATTCTTTCTTCTTACCCATTTAGGTAATGAAGAACTCATGTTTTATTCTTCCTATGTCAAGTAACCTTATATGGTTTTGATGTTGTTTCTTAGGTTGAAAAACTAAAGAAAACCACATTAAGATCATGTTTGGTTCTTATTCATGGAACTACTTTCATGCATATTATACTTTGTCATTTATTACTTGTTTATATTTTGATCTTTTGCTATAACTTGCTTATAAATATATATATATATATATTTATAGAGCATATAAGCTCATTTGTTATTTATTTACTTTCAAGTTATGCAATTTATTTATTTCATGTTATTGTTAAGACTAGTCTTTCTAGTCTTAGACTTGTCCATATCAAGTCAGAAAAATCTTTTATTATTTTCTTACGGGACTAGTCCATTCTTAGTCCCGGGATGCCTTGATGAAGCTAAGGCTCCAATACTTGACCGGAATACCTTGATGAAGCTAAGATTCCCAATACTTGATATTTTATTTTCTTGCTTATTATTTGTTACTAGTATTTTCTTATGTTCTTATTATTTTATATGCTCATGATACTTGCATCTACATAATGTTAATGTCTCAACTAATCTATAAGTAGAATTTCATTTTATTAAAAGAACTCAAAACTAGATTTTCTATTATGTGATTTGTCACAAAATAAAGAAGTTATTATCAACAACATAAGACTAAAGTAACACAAGTTTTCTCAAAGTTTTCTTAAATAGCAAAGATAGTTTACTAAGGAAACATAAGGAATAAATATTTTCTTTGAAAAATGCGGTGACCTAAGTTTTAGTAAAATAGTTTACAAAAGCTTAAGATTTAAACTCTTTTAACTTCATAACAAAACTAAGGAAACAAACTAGTTTTCAAAGATAGGATGAATTTAATCCATAAAGTTAAAACCCATTTAGGAAAAACAATGATTTTCAAATTCCTAAAAAAGAAACTAATTTCAAAGAATATAAATACGATTAGAAACAAATGATTTTATCAATAAAAATAATCCTTTTCAAAAGAAATGAAAGAACAAGTTTTAGAAAGTAAAAGCTTATATTTTAGAAATGAACATAAGAAGACAAGACTCATTTTCTAAAATTATCCTAAATACAAAATTATGAAAAAGGGTTTTTCATCAACTTAATATACTTTCGATAAAATTGATCTTTTATCACTAAGAGTGAAATTTATGAAAAACTAAGGTTAAAAGAAGATTTAATTGTCCATGGAAATAGAATGAAGAAAATAAAATAAGAATATACTCATTTATAACAACCTAGGAAAATATAAAGTTTCTTTAAATACTTAAAAAGAAATTTTCGAAGTTAAAGTTTAAATGAATTGTTTTATGAAATAAATTGTTGAGACATTACCATTAGGATTTTTGCATGCTAGTGATGTGCCCTAGGCCATATGGATTCTTTATCATTTGTATGTTTGTTATCAAGTCATTTTAATTATCAAAGTTATTTTTGGCCTATTTACTTTGGTAATGTTATTCCTTGCATATTTAGTTATACCTTATGTTGTTAAAGTATGTGACTTTAATAGTAGAACCATAAGCTGAATTATAACTTTATTCTAAATTATCCCTAATCACTCATTATGTGGAATGATAATGAATTAAGACTAGTATGATTGCTGTATGATGATCAAGTTTTACTAATCATGGATATGGGATATCAATTCAGCACATAGATACAAACAGGAGTGTATTGTATTGGATTGACCAACTATAAGAATATTGTATGGATCAATGCAATAAGTATTCTTATTTACAATGTTGTTTTAGTCCTTTGACCTAATGGCACCATGGATTCCTATATAGCAGTTTCCATGTTTTGATTCATCTCTTCATCATCTTTAATCGGATGATTATAAGAATAAACTTGGGCATGCAATATGTTATATAGAGGAATGTGAGTGTTAGTAAAGGGATTTGTTCATCTCATTAATTTAAGAGAGATATCATCAGGCCTCTTGATGAGTAAGACTGAGAAATGCATGGCCATGCTCGAATGAATTGATAAAGAGTTATCAATATCATTTGTTTAAGTTAGTCAAACTCTAGATTCAAGAAATAAGTAATTAGATAATATAAGAGTGTTTTGATCCACACCTTATGTTTGATTATAAGATATCGTGTAACAAAAGGACTGAATGACTAACTGTTAGTAGGTAAAGTCGGATCATCGATCTTCACTAAAATTGGATAGACATAATGTCTTGCTAGAGACCAATTATGTCTTGTAGTCCTAAAAGAATGTTTAAGAGCTACTACCGATTTTAAGTGAACCTACAGAGTCACACACAAAGAATGAATAAAATGGATCTTCGATAATCGTATTAGGAATTGATTAATTATTTATTTGTCGATTTTAATTAGATTAAAATTAACAAATAAATAAATTTGGATAATAAGGATATATATGTCTTTCTACATAAACCCTAATTTGTTTAGGGTAATTTAAAGAAACATAACCCTTATATATATCAGGGTAATTTAAAGAGACATAACCCTTATATATATCAGGGTAATTTAAAGAGACATAACCCTTATATATATCACTATATATATTCACCACTAGGTTAATTTTTCAATCATCTGACGCTGGCCGTCATTTAGAAAGAAATTTCGTAACCTAAAAAGAGAGTGTGAGGGATTCCCAAAGGTCGAAACTTTTTCGACGTGCTAGCACACACGAAGATCCAATTCATTCGTGTGGATACCGGTAGAGGGAGTTGGTGTAATCTGCATCTCCTTTGATCCCATCATCAAGACAAAAAAAAGGTACACGATTCCCTTTTCTTTCTGATTTAATTGGAGCGCTTGGATCCGATTGGGAATTAAAAAAAAAAAAAACGATTTTCCGTTGCACGATTCAGATTTGGATCAAAAATTCCCAACAGTGCATACAAAGTAAGCTTACCTATATATTCAAAAGTGTTTATCGAATATATATTCATATACTTATATTGTTACAAAAGGATTTTCTTTAAAAAGGAGTTGAGTTAGAAAATGGATTTTTGCAAAAGTTTAGAAAATTCGTTTTAAATCTGTACCTGACGTTTTCGGAACCCAAATGACCTTTTATGACAAAGATAACCTTAGAAATGGATAGATCTTTTCGAATAGATAGAAAACAGTATATTATATGTGAAATTCCGAGTTAAAATGAGCAAATTATGGCCATTTTAAGTTAGAATTTCCTCTTATACGATTTTACCCCGATTTTAAGAAAAGATGAGCATCTCCAAGAATAGAAATTTCATGAAAGACTTATCCCGGGTATTTCTTTTGTCTAGGTGACGAAAGATACGAGATTACCCTACCCGAGGATTACTACGACTAAGAAGATCACAAAATGAACGAGTGAGTTATTTCTCCTAAATTCGTTACCTTGCTTGTGCTTGTAAAATAGTGGCATTAGTATACTAAGAAAAGATAAAAATAGATATATTTGGAGAATTTGGGATTAAGCATATGTGATTCTATGTTTATGTGTGAAATAAGAATTAAGAATATCACAACTTCGAACTGTTTGCTAAAATAATTTTGTTTACTTACTTGTATGTCTGTTTATTGTTTGCTAAATTAATTGATCGCCCTAATAAACCTTAATAAGGTTTGGCTTAAGAAAACTAAAACGCTCACGCATAGCATCCATCGAGTCACATCTTTTCGGAAGGCTGCTACTCCTACGCGTAGAGTTGGATTGGCTGTGATCGTGCGGTGCCACAGGCCATGTTTCTTCCTAGAGAATCCAAATCACTCGGGGAAAGCGACTCTAGGTTAGGAGCCGAGCCAACGGAACGCTGTGGGTGAGGACCTGGGGACTAGCAGTAGAAGGTCAAGGACCTTCAACCCCGATTCCCTAACCTTTGATACGGAGGGGTAAATCCGTTCTATATATGGTTTTCAGATAACTATATATATTTGCGTAATCATGTGATTGTTGCATTGCTTGCATAGCATATGAGTGAAAATCTAAATAAACTTGTTTGAATATATGGTGCGAATGAAAAGGAATATCTCACTAAGCTAGTTGTAGCTTATACCCCTATAGATTTTGATGAAACAGGTACACCTGTGGCTTAAATTGAGGATCATGACATTGAGGAAGTCATAGAAGGATGGTTAAGCTTCTATGAAGGAAATAGAATCATAAGATAAGTAATTTTATAAGGTTCTTTACATATAATGACTTATATGATTAGTGATGTATATTTATTTGAAGATAATAGATGGACATGCCCCTAAGAATTGCAATGCAATATGTTTATGTTTTATGATAAGTATTCTCTTTGCATTGTTACTTATTTATTATCAATATAAATTGCGCTACTCCGATGCGTTCCCTTAGTTGTGATGTACGCCTCGTACATGATATGGAAGCCTTTGCGTGACTAAAGTAGTCATTCCTAGGCTTTAGTATTGTGTACGGCGGACTGCCACGTTTAGGGTACCCCTCGGGGCATGACACATAGTGTCTATTAATTTTATATTTTCTTAACATTTTAAAAATAAGTTTCGTTCTTCAAATTCTCTGCCAATTTTATTTCCTAAGTGAATTTTTAACTAGTTAGTTGCTTTTAAACTTGGCTTAGAAAGATTGTTAGGTTCGTAATGTTTTTCAAAGTGTTGGTATAAATCCTTTAAATAAGTTTCTCAGATATGTCTGCATAACAAAGAATTATTAACATTAAAATTTATAAAAATTTACTTTAGCAATTTTGGTACCAATGTAGTCGAACCATTATCCAATGTTTTAATGAAAATTTCTCTTAAGTCTTAAAATCATGTTTAGAGAGAGTTTAGTTCTTATTTTTATGTGATAAAAAATAACTCATTTTATTTCTTTGAAAATTTTATGAAGCCAACAATATTATGATCATGCATGAATATAAACTTTTAACTATGTAAAAAGAATAACATATATAGAAAATAAAAGATATAGAGAAATAAGTAAGCATATGTATATATATATAAGAACAAAATTTTGGAAGTCTTAGCCTGCATCAAAGTTTCCAGAACTTAGACATGGATAAGCTCCATAAAAAGAAAAGAAAAACATAAGAAAGCTTAAATGAAAAAAAGAAGAAGAAAATTATGGAAGTCATAGATTTTTATTCAAGTCTTCTCAGAACTTAGAAATGGACAAGTCTCATAAAGAAAAGCAAGAAGAAAATAAAAAAAACATGGGAGTCTTAGATTTATATCAAGGCTCTCTAGACTTATATTACAGACAAGTTCTAAAGAAGAAAAGAAAATAAAATGTTTTCACTTGATGAGGACAAGTCTCAGACTAGAATGACTAGTCTTAAATTATTTGTATGTAATAAATAAATTGTAAGAAACATAAAAGCATAAATAAAAGTTAAATTAATAAGCTTTAGGCTCTAAGAGTATATATACGTACTTATACTTAATAATATATAGAAGTTAGGTTAAGACCAAAGCAGATTTGAAGCAAAAACAACAATTAAAGTCAAAAAGGAAGAAGTCGAGCTCTGTAAAGACACAGTCGAGGCCAAATAGAGAAAGAAGACAGCAAAATTGATCTATTGAGCCTCAAATGCGAGCCCTTGACATGCCCTTCGACTTCAGTCGAAGTGATCAAGTATCATTCTGAAGAAAATACATTATCAAGCCTCAAAACTTGACCCTCGACAATTGTATTGCCAAACCAATTCCTTAACAAGATTTTCTCGAGCCTCAACAATTTAACCCATGACTCTCTCAATTTCACCATTGATAAAGCAATAAAAAAAAACGCACAGTTTACTTAGGAATTTCCTAAAGTCGAGTCTGATCTTACTGAAATACAAGCCTCGACCAATAGAGCACGTGACCCTCGACGAAGTGTTTTCACAGCTTATTTACGCTCGTGAAAAGTTACCAAATTCTGTTAGAGAGGATTTGTCGAATTTGCCACGTGTCAAATAGAGATGGCCATGCTTTCTATACCTAGTAGTCTATAAATAAACGTGCAAGCGTGCATTGTAAAGTATGTACCTATAGTGTAAATTAGTATTAACATAGAGTAAATTTCTGAAGGATTTTTAGGTAAAAGAATTTCCATTTCTGTTACTTATAAATTTCTTCTGTTTTCTAAGCAATTAATTGATTCATCTTTTGAACTTGTTTTATTTCTTCTAATTTGTGGTTATTTGGATAAATTCATGGAGAAATAAACTCCGACAGCTTAGGGATTATGAATCTAATTCCTGATTTAGTCTGATTTCAAATGCACTTTCAAGTAAATTTGATTGGGTATTTGTAATTAGTAACTTGAATTTAACTTGTCGTTTTTAAAGGAATGGTGCATTTTTTAGATCCATGATTAATTTCAATTGAATTGATTGAAAGATCATTTAATTGAATAGATTTGTGGTTGTTAATGGAGTCGATCCTAACTACCTTTTACCCAGCAATGGGTGAAGATTTTCTGTCACTTGTTTCAAAATTCATTGAGTTGTTTTTTTAAAACAATGGATTCTTTTTCTTTATGCGGATCTAATTGAAACTTTATATTACTGGTTTTAGCTAGATCTAGAATTACTGACTTCGAGAGAAGCTTTAGTTTAATTTAGAGAATCCAACGGTATAAACACACCATTTCGAACAATTCTGATAAGGAATTGGTGAAGTAACCCTGAGCTATTGTTTCATATAAGTTATAGGCTTATTTCTAATTTTTCCCAGTAAACATTTGTGAATATTTCTAACTTAGTTTAGTTTATTTTTCTTTATGATTTTTTAAAATCTTTCTTTGGTTATAAAATTAATGGGATTGATATAATACTAGCTACCAATCATTCCCTTGGGATTTACTTAAATCATTATCTATGCTACATTTGACAAGTACGCTTGCCCTGCGAGGCTGTAGTTGTTGATTTAGAAAATATTTATAAATTTAAAAAACTCGGTCAATAATCAGTAGAATTTGAGCTTTGAATTTCACAAATCATATTTTATTAACAACAACAACAACATAAAAACCCAAGCCATCTATCATAAGTTTTAAAGCATGGACGTACTATCATTTCTCTTAACAAGGTTTCTTTCATTAAATGTTGGAATGATGATTTCTAGTTACACCATACTTATTTTCTTTTACGTTAAAAAAAAGGTGATCAGAGATTTGAAAGTTTACACCAATTAGACGTTGTTGTTTTCAAAAAATAAACACGAATTTTTTGTAATCTACTTTTCTAATATACTCTCTTTTACCCGCACAATATCTTTTCTTCCAAATCTTTGCATTTTTAGCATGAAAACCCCATGATCATATTTACAAACTACATAAATCAGTGTTTTAGAAAGAAGAAAGTGAAGTAATCTCAAAAAAACATAAGTATCTTTGTTTACTTTATTCCACAATTTAAGAAAGTATTTTTATTAAATACACTAGTACATGTGCACATTTTCACCATTCACATGTAAAATATTGTTTTTAGCCGATATCATGTTTTAGAAAACTGAAAAACAAACCTGCTTTGCTAAGTAATGTAAAAAAAAAAAAAACATATAAAAGCTTGCTTTTTGAGTTTTTTTTAAGCTTAAAATGAATAATGATGCAAACTCCTCAATATATCTCAAATAAAAATCCGATCTTTGTCTTTTAGGGTTTTAGAACGAAGTGAAATTACAAATTAAAGAAGGATATGGATCTAATCATCACTCGATAGGATCCACAAACAACAAAAACAAACTAGTTTGTGATTGAATTATAGATCAATAGCACAACGATCTACAAAGCACTCACGGTATCAATGAATCACGACATTCAAAAACGGTCTTCACTACAAATCTATATAACTCAACATTTGATAAGAACAAATGATTAAAGGAAAATTAGATTTCTCAATAATCTAAACCACGAAAGGGTTTTACAACTCACTCATGAGTGTTTCAAAACATAGATATCAAAATAAAACTAACTCTCTCTCTAGGAAAAACATAATACATGTAAGGAAATAACATAGAAGCTTAAAAGTCACGCTGGTCAAATTGTAACGAACACTGGCAATTATAAGGAAATAACATGAAGCTTAAAAGTAACGCTGGTCAAATTGTAATGAATGCTGGCAATTGATATCAATAACACCACTACATTTGAATCAGCGTTTGAAATTTTGAATCTGGACACAGCTAACGTCAGCCCTATACCGACGACTTACCCTTCTTACACCGGCGGCGTACTCCCAGTTGCCGACGTTGATCCCCTATCACCATATTGGAACTTGTTCTTGATAGCTTTTCTTTTCCCTGCCTTGAAGCAATCTGATTTCTATCATTGCCCCCTGGTTGAAGAAGATTCATCCTCGAATCTTAAGTCTTTAATTTCGACACATTAGAATTGGGGTTGGAATTGATCATCGTGCTTGTCCAAGCAAATAAAGTCTTTAAGCCCTTAGTCTTCTTGATATGCAATAACTTGGCTTGCTACAATTCTTCAAAACTCATAGGGTTCAGCTTGAATCTCTAGCCCTAGTACTGAATGGTGTATTCATTCTTGTACCCATCGAATAAAACTAGAAGATCATATTACCATGGCCTTCTAAGAACTAGATGTGTAGCATCCATGTGTACTACATCACATAAAAGATCATCAGAATAATCACCCATGGAGATAGGAACACGAATCTATTTGTGTACATGAATCGCTCCTTGATGATTTAACCAATGTAAAGCATAGGGCTTTGGATGTTGCTCCAATTGTAATCCTACTTTTGAAACAATTCTGGCAGAAACAAGATTGGCACAATTACCTGTGTCTATCACAGCCAAACAAGTTTTCCTTTTCACTAAACTTTGAATATATTCTGATCGGGATTAGCTTTCTCCTATTCAAGCAATAAGGTCAAAGGTTGTTTAGACATCTCTTCCACTTCAGTCTCCCCCTCCTCACTACTCTCTCACTTCTCTTCCTCACTCTCAAGTTTATCATCTTTCAAGACCATCACTCTCTTGTTAGGACATTAAGAAGCAATGTATCCATGCCTTAAACATTCAAAACACTTGATGTCTCTACTCTTTTTTTGTTCCAAAGCTTTCTTTTCAACTGCTTTGCCCTTCATCTTGTCTTTTCTTTCCTCTTTCTAGAACATATAAGGAAATAACATAGAAACTTAAAAGTCACGTTGGTCAAATTGTAACGAATGCTAACAATTAATATCAGTAACAACGGTGGTGTCTGAAATTTTGAATCTAGACACAGCAAATGCCGGTGGCGTACTCCTAGTTGCCATCATTGATCCCTTGTCACCATATTGGAACTCATTCTTGATAGCTTTCCTTTTCCCACCTTGAAGCAATCTAATTTCTATCAAATAACTTATGTTATATATGTATAAACAAAAGTTATCTTAGCTTGCTTGAACAAAGAATGACAAAACATGCAATAAAACAAAGTAGATCAACCTTCTAAGCTCTTAGAATATATTTAAAGATAAGTATAAGAAAATAAGTCTCATGTTAGATCGATAAGTGTATGGGGTTCTTGTATTGGGATGCCTTTATACGTGTTTTGATGCTAAGATTTGTTCTGGAAGAGTTTGTAGTGAGATGGAGTTGTTTGGAGGTTGTTTTATTTGTTGTTGGTGTCATAGCCTAGTTTTGCCCTTGAAGTAGATCAGTGGTAGGCTGTTTGTAAGTAACAAGGTGTAAGTTTTGATGCACAATATCTATTATGGTTTAAAGCCAAGCACTCGATGTATCCCGCAACAGACATAATTTCATGGAGCACAACTTCTATCGCGGCTTAATGTTGAGCCCTCGATGTGCCCATGACACAAACCATGAGCTTTTTAGTAGCACATGGCCCCTAGTTTATTGAGGCATTGTAAGCCCCTAGATTTTTCGATAATATTAGCAAACCCTAAGAATCAGAAGTTGAAACGAAACCCTAAAATTAACCTAGTTCTATGATTAGTCTAGTGAATCTAGATCCGGCAATCCCGTGTTCTTAAACCCTAGAAAACGAAATTGAATAATTGTGGAAAACGGTTCGTAATAACATAGGGAAGCCTAAAAATATCAGATTCGAATTTTTCTAGTGTCCTTCGGATCCGATCGGGATCAGTTTTCGAAAACCGTGCCCCGGAGCACCGGATAGCAAAAATATTCCGACAACACCAATAGATTCGTAAAAATATAAGGTTTTCAAAAATATCAGTTTTAGAATTTTTCGGTACTAAAAATAACAGATATAGGCCTTTTACGCGTATTTTCTTTACTACCGGTATTTTAATTGTCTAGTCTACTTTTACTATTTTACTATTCACCTATCTCTACTTTTTCTTACACTCTATTCTTACACTCTACCATACCTATACCTTACAATTTACCTTCCCCATACAACTTTAATCACATCATACTTACACATTACTTCTTTTATTACAAAACAAACAAAAATAATTTTCCCCCCTATAAGCTCAAAACCGGCGCCCCCATGTCCTCTTCCCTCATTTTTTTCAATTTCCAATTTAATTTTAATCACACAAATTTCCACTCCAAAAATCTATAAATACCCCCTTCCTCTTCCATTCTTTCACACAACAAAAATTCATACTAAAACTCTCCCAAAATCACTCCACAAAATTCCTCTCCCAACATCTCTCTCAAGTTCTCTCTTTTCTTTAGAAAATCCATTCCCACATAATACAACAACCCATTCTTTTCTTCTTCAACAACACATAAACTTTAGGTAAAAGTTTCTCATATTCTCTCATCATGTTCATATAACTTAACATGAGTTTAGTGTATGTTTCTTAGACTCATTGAGTTAAAGAAGCAACAATTTATTCATGTTTTGTTTTTGTTCATGTTCTTATTTTCTTTATGTTACTATTATGTTGATATTGTTATTATTGTTTCTAACCTAACTTATATAAGTATTATGTATATTATGTATATATATTTATTTAGAGCATATAAGCTCACTTGTTATTTATTTATTTTCAAGTCTTGCAATTTATTTATTTGTTTTATGCAATATTAAGACTAGTCTTTCTAGTCTTAGACTTGTCCATATCAAGTCAAAACAATTTTATTTCTTTTCTTTTGAGGACTAGTCCATTCTTAGTCCCGGGATACCTTGATGAAGCTAAGGTTCCCAATACTTGACTTTACTTTTATGCTCTTATTTATTTTTATGTTGTTTTTATATTTTTCATGGTTACATATTCTCATTCATGCATGAATATGTTGTTATTGTCTCAATCATAATAGAAATGATTTTCTTAAAATAAGAATAAGAACTCTTTTTAAATATAAATTTTGTCACATAAGAAGTTATTTTCCTTAAAGGTTTGAAATTTATCTTAAACAAATATTCTTCTAAAGTTAGATAAGCTAGCTCAAGTTTTAGTAATAATATGTGGTTTTCACCAAGAAATACATAAAGTAAAGTTATTATAAAATCTCTTTTCAAAGAAATAAGAAAGTTTCTTTAGACCTAAACAAAGGATTTCTTAAATTCAATTGTCAAAGTTTTCCACCAACACTAAAGTCTAAGATAAGTTTTTCCAAAATTTACTTATAAGATGATTTCTTTTAAAAGTGGATATAACTATGAAATATTTAGAAAAACTATATGTTTCCAAACCACTAGAAATAAATTTATGAAAATCTTGAAAGATTAAAATTACTTTTGAAGATTAATAACTAAGAAATGGAGTTAAAAGGAAGAAATACTCATTTATAATAATTTAGGAAATTTTCAAAGTAAAACTAACTTCTTTTCAAGTCTTAAGCTTATCTCACTTTCAAGACATGTGTTTACAAAACCATTGTTGAGACAACACCAAATTCATGCATATAGTTTGAGTTTATACATATATATACATAAATTCAAGGGATTTTTCAACCATACTATATATCTATATTTTTGTACAAAAGCCCTTGAGTGAAGTAAAGTTTGAAAACTCTAGTTTTGAAGTTTGGAAAATTCGTATCAAATCTGTACGCTTCTATTCCGAGACCTAAAACTTCTTTTGATGAAAATAACCTTAGAAATAGATAGATCTTTTCGAGTAGGTAGAAATCGGTATATAAATATTCCGAGCAAGTTATGGCCATTTTAAATTGGATTTCCATTCCATACGATTTTACGAATTCTTTAAGATAGAAGTATAGAACTTGAATAGATCTTGGATGAAATACTCATGTTGGGTATTTCTTTTGTTTAGGTGTCGAGGATCACGATCTTGTCTTCCCCGAGGATTACTTCGACTCCTAGAGCGCTATGGACGAGTGAGTTTCCTTTACGCTTATGTATTCGCGCATGTGCTTGTAGAATAGAGCACTAGATGTAGGAAAAGATAAAATTGATATGCATGTGGGTTATTATGGGAATTATGTATGTGATTCATTGTGTGCGATCAATGAACGATAAATATATCGGAACCCGATTTGTGATTGATATAAATGTTTCCATATATGTATTGTTATGTGTGCAAATATTGTTTGATCGCTTTAAATGATTTAATGCCATATTGAAATCCCCATATAATAAATTGCTCATGCATATCACTTAGAATATCATTTCGAAGTTTTGCTACTACTCCTCAGCGTGGGACCAGAAAGGTAAGCTGCCTAGCTACATCTTGAGGGTTAGGACGTACGGGGAATACGGCCTCATGGTGTAGCCGAGCCGGATCGATCGCTTTGGGCATGGAAGGCCCGGGGACTAGTAGTACGGTTCGTTGGAACCCCAAGACGCGCGCAAACTTGAGGAGGTTGTTCGGGACCCAATTCAAAGCATTCCCTAACCACCGATGGAGGGGTAAATCCATCAAACATACGAAACCGGATAGTCGTATGTGATGTTTGATCATATGATTGTGGCATTCATATGCTTGATTTATAAACTTGTTTGATTGTTGTTATGAGTATTATTGCGTAAGGAATATCTCACTAAGCTAGTCATGCTTATACTCCTATAGACTTTTGATATTGCAGGATTATCTTTTGCACCCGAGACCACCTTGATTTCCCAGGTAGAATCCTTATTTTTGAGAAGCTTTTGGAGGCAACCTATTTTGAAGTTATAAAGTAGATTTCTTCTAAAATCTTCTAGCTTTAGTTATGTTATTTTTTTTAGAACCATGTTATTATGAATTATCGGGGGAATGCCCCTTAGAAACTGTAAGACTTTTATTTCAATGAAATATATTGAGTGTTATTTTACATGTTCCGCTGCCAATGTCTTAAAATGCATTACTCCACCGGTCTCCCTTTGTTGTAAATGTACACCTTGTACCGATATGGAAGCTTTCGAGTGACTAAGGTAGTCATTCTTAAGTTTTAATATTGTGTACGGTGGGCTATCACTTTTAGGGTACCCGTTGGGGCGTGACAGGCATGACTTAGTTTTTTAGTTGCAATGTGCTTGACAACCCTTCCTAAGCTACCATCAAACCCTTAGTTTGCTAAGGTGCGAGCCTAGTTTGAGTAGCGACGCACTCATGACCTAACCTAAGTAGTAAACCATGATGAAGAATATAAGTTAAGAAGTTTTTATGCTAGAGGAAGCTTCATCAACCATTTAGTAGTAGTAATCATGAAGGAAAGATAGTTGAGATTCCTTAAACATGTAAGTATGACGTTGTTTATTTGTTTCATTTGTTGTGATTGCTTATATATGATGATTTAATGCTAGCTATGTGTAAAGATAAAGATGAAACTTGTTAAAAGTGGTGTAAGAACTTAAACATTAAAGACCTATGAGTATATGTGTGTTCATGGATAGATTAGCTGATTGAAGAGATGAGATGTAATGATAGGTGTAGAAATGTTGTGAGTTGTGATGTTGAGCTTGTATGATGTTGTTAAGATGTTATAGATGGAGTTTTGTGAGTAGAACAAGTAAACAAGTAGCTTAAATAGAGTAAATTGGAGTAAAGGAAAACAGGGGACATTGTCACGCCCCAAAGGATACCCTAGATGTGGCAGTCCGCCACATATGGTATTAAAGCTTAAGAATGACTTCCCGAAATTATGTGAAATATTCAACATCATATGTAAGGCGTCTATCACAACAATAGGAGACACCAGTGGGATGTGTAGTTCGAGATATTAAATATAGCATACAAGAATCTAAATAAACATTTAACTTCAAAATTATAAGAATATGGTTCTTACATCATCTTAGGAGCATTCCCCCAATAAATCTCTAATGAACAAAATACCAACTCAATCTTTCACATAAAGAAACAATACTAGAACAAAAGATTTTAAAGGAAATCTATTCGAAGATCTTCAAAAGGATTCCCCCCAAAAGCTTCCCAAAACATAATTCCATCCGGATATATGGAGTCCTTGGCAAAAGAGATATCAGTCCTGTGTCAACAAAAGCCTATTAGGGTGTAAGCTCAATTAGCTTAGTGAGAGTATTCCCGAATTACCGTACTTGTATCAACAAATTCAAACAAGTTATTAAACAAGCATATGAAATGCATCAAGCAAGTGAGCAAGCAATACATATGATCTATCGAAAATCATATGATTTAATTGATTTACTCCCTCCATTCAAGGTTAGGTATTCCGGGCTCTTTAAGACCTATCTTTGAAATCCGATGATGTAGTTTATTTCAAACTCCTACTTGCTCCATCCTAAAATAGTTCTTTCGGGCTCCTATTTGCTCATCTTTACAGACTTATGGGCCCCACGAACCTTATACTATGCTCTTGTCCCATCGAGCATAGTAGCTGTCAAGCTTCGGAGGGTACCATAAATGTGACAGTCTGCCACACATAATATTAAAGTTAATGAATGACAATCTTAGTCATGTAGGAGCTTCGATATCACGTGTAAGGCATGCTTCCAAGATTGTAGGAGACTCAAAGGGGTATTAAATTTAAGTAGATAATAAAAGCATATAAGGACTTATAAAAGTAAACGTGTAATAATCATTAAGGTAAAGATTCTTACAACTTCTTAGAGGCATTCCTCCATACTAAAAGCCTTACTTGATCTAAGACATGTTAAAAACAAACATGAATATAACAAAAGTTTACTATAGAGATTTATGTTAGAAGTCTACACTTAAAAACTAATTATGTAAATTTTTTCCGAAAACTCCTAGTAACTCTGGCTCATGTTTGACAAAAGGGGCTCCTTGGTGCTAACCACAAGTAATCAAACTGTAACAAAAAGCTATAGGGGTATAAGCAAAACTAGCTTACTGAGATAACTCCCTTCTTCAAAGCATTTCCATAAAGCATACAAGTATTTTAGACAATCATATATAAATGCAACAATCACATGAGAAATCAAGATACACATGATTAACCAGAAACCATATGTAGCATGGATTTTACACCCTCCACGTCGGGGTTGGGTGGTTACCAGCCTATACGACCATAAATAATTGCAGACTTACCGGTTCTTACTTGCCCATGTAGGCTTTTCGGCTACTACTAGCCACCACTACAACTCCTCGTTTCCTTACACGAAGAATAGTAGTGAAAAATAAATGTGAATCACAATATGTTATGCAAGAATTGTTCTTAATATTGGTCTATCCAATTATTGTCCATTTCAAGTTAAATGTGACCAAACAATATTCATCATACCATTACTAGAGAACATAAATTATTCATCAGTTCCTCTTTCAATATACTTAGGCTTTTTATTCAACAACCACTTCATTCGATCATTCACATAATCATTTATTCATTTATCTTTTCCTACTCTCTAGTGCTACTACTTATAAGCACATTCAAGGAAATGAAATTAGTAAGGGATTAACTCACTCTATGACGATCACTCCTAGTATAATCTTTCGGGAAGGTGATATCGGTTTCTTTTTCACCTAAACAAGATGAAATACCCAAAATGAGTCTTTCATAGAATTTCTACTTTAAATACTCTAAGTCTATTTTCTAAATTGAGGTAAAAATCAGATTGAAGCAAATTCCAACTTAAAATGGCCATAACTTGCTCATTTTACCTCAAAATTTCGCATATTATATGTCGTTTTCTATCTACTCGAAAAGATTTATCAATTTCTAAGGTTATTTTTAATATAAAAGGTCATTTAGGTCTCGGATCAGAGGGGTACAAATCTACCACAAAAATTCCCTTCCTGAAAAACAACATTTTCTAATCCTTCATTCACTAAAGCTTGTTTAAGTAAAACTCAAACATGTATATACTTAAAAAGAATTCCTTAGGTATATAAGTAGACTCATAATTTATGCATGATGCTACAGGTGTTGTCTTATTTAATTAATTTCCTTAAAACAACCTTTTCTGGGTTTTAGAAAAATTGGATTTGTTAAACTTTACTTTATGTGGTTGAAGTAACTCGTGAATTTTTGGATGATCGAAATATAATATTCTGTATTTTGATTCTTTAGTTTATCAAAAGTAAGTTGAAAATAAAGTTTGGTCTTTTTAAGTTACCTATCAATTCTATTTTTAAAGTTTCAAAAAAAAAATTTCTCTAATAGTACCAAATGAGTTTATTCCTTAAAAATTTATTTTCTTAGGTTGTTGACAAATTTTTTTTTCCAAGTGGGTTCTTAAGAATTGCAAGTTGATTTTCTTGAAAACTTGTTTAGCCCTCAGTTTTAGAAAATTGGTAAAAATAGTATCAAGTTGTTATCTTAAATATCAAGATTTCCTATGTTGTTATTTGAAAAGAAAGTATCCTTAGACTTTTAAGAAACTTCTTTATCAATAGTTTGAAATTTCATGATGAGCTTATGTAAACTTTTAAAAGGAATTTATTTGAAAACATTTTTCTAAGTCTTTGGAAAAACATTTATTTAGTGATAGAATTTTATTCTTTCATCAACAAGATTCCTTTTTATTTGGACAACAGCTTATTAGCCATGCATGAATATGATTATGTAGTTTATAAAAGATAAAAATATCACAAGATAAGATAATAAAGAATATAAGAAATAAATAAGCATATTAATAATAATTGTCAAGTATTGGAAGCTTTAGCTTCTTCAAGGCTTCCCGGGACTACGAATAGACTAGTCTCAAAAGAAAAAGAAAATTGTTTTAACTTGATGAAGACAAGTCTAAGACTAGAAAGACTAGTCTTAAAATAACTTGAAAGTAAATAAATTGCAATAAAAATAAATAAATTGTAATGATAAGTGAGCTTATATGCTTTAAAAGATATATATAACTACATATATATATTTACTTAGATATACATAAGAACAACATAAAGAAAAATAGATTTATTAATGAAAACAAAGTATGAATATATTGTTGCTTTCCTAACCTCCATGGGTTTAGAAAACACACACTATGATTATACTAAGCAAATGAACATAAGGAAAGCCTAAAGGAGTATAACCTATAAAAGAAGAAAAAATAGAGAAGCTTTGAGAGAACTTTTTGGAGAGATTTTGGGATAGTTTTGATAGTGTACGAAGATGTGAAAGAAATTGAAGAGAGGCGTGGTATTTATAGGAAAAAGTGGAAGGTAATTTGTGTTAATTAATTAAACAAAAATTAAAATAAATTGACTGTGAATGGGGGGAAAGGGCCGGCGCAAATATTGAAGAGAGAGGGATGAAATATTTATTTTTGTTAATGAAAAGTAAGATGTGAGAGATGTGAAGTTGTGCTAGAAATGAAAATTGTAAGAAAATAGGTGTATAGGTTGTAAGGAAAAGTAGAGATAGATGATAGTATAATGTATAGTAGATGTGACTAATAAAGTACTAGTAGTAAGAAAATACGCGTATAAATGCGATATTTGATATTTTTAGCTATCGAAAGACTATAAAACTAATATTTTTGAAAACCTTATATTTTTACGAGTCTAATGGTATATCCATGATATTTTTACTATTCCGAGCCCCGTGACATGCTTTTCAAAAACTATATCCGATTGGATTCAAAACGAATCGCGGTTTAACTAATATGATATTTTTAAACTCTCTTATGCTATCATGGAATATTCTATACTAATCTCTTACTTAATCATTTAGGGTTACGAATACGGGATTGCCGTTGCATCTGACTAGGGTTTTGTTGACTCTAAGGTTTCTGATTGACCTTCTAATTAGGATTTAAGCCTAGCCGATCGTAAAACTTTGGGGGTTTACAGTAGCTAATGAAATGTGACTCACTACGTGATGTGCATGAATCAAATAATATGACTCTCAATATGTGATTAAGGTAATTTAAAGGTTTTCATAGAATTTGCAGACACTCCATTATGATCATAAAACACAATTTAATTAACAACAATTCATGTCTCAATATGTTAGTATACTTTCAACCAATATTATCATGCATATTCTGTTTTTGTCTTTTTCTTACTTCTAGTACCTCTAACTACAAGCAGAAACAAATACGTAAAAGTAGGAGATAAACTCACTCAGTCATCCTTGCCAAAATTCTTTACTTGTAATAGTCCTTTGAATATGGATCCTCCCAAGCTTCGTTACCTAAACGAAAGAAATATCCGGAATGAGTATTTCATAGAAATTCTACTTAAACTTTCTAATTCTATTCTAGTATTTGCATTAAAATTCGGGTATAAGGAAATTTTAACTTAAAATGACCATAAAAATTGCTCATTTTAACTCAGAATTTCGCATATTATATGCCATTTTCTACCTACTTGAAAAGATCTATCCATTTCTAAGGTTATTTTTGCCATAAAAAGCCATTTGGGTTCCAAATATCACGGTACATAATAGTTACGAAAGTCCCAGCTTTTAAAATTATAATTTTTCCACACTTCTCTTTGTCCAAAAATCCTTTTGACAAAAATATAGATTTTATATGATTGAAAATTTCTTTAAATAAATGTATATAGACTCATATTATATGCAAAATTTTTAATTGTATTGTCTCAATGATTATTTCTCATATAACAACTTGTCTTATGTTGTTAAAAACTTGAATTTTTAATAATTTCTTCTTTAAGTGATTTAAAAGAACACTATAAATTCTTGGGTTATTGTTGTCACGCCCCAATGGGTACCCTAAACGTGACAGTCCGCCACACTCAATATTAAAGCTTAAGTATGACAACCTTAGTCATTTCCAAAAGCTTTTATATTAAGTGTAAGGCTTACTTTCACAATTTTAGAGGACCATATGTGGAATAATGAAGTTTAAGGAGATATAAAAACATATTAAGAAAAGAGGATTCACAATAATTATTTGTTCATGGCAAAGACTTTACAAACTTAAGGACAATTCCCTAAATTACTAATCTATTATAAATATTTGCATGCTAATACTATGCTAACTTTATCCAGATTTCTAATGTTCAAAAGGGATTACCTGCCCGCATGGTCCACGTGGCCTTAACCATAAGTACGGGAACTGCAAAAGATAGCTATCGGGGTATAAGCTAATAGGCTTAGTGAGAACTATTTCCATAAATAACTTCTTGTAACAAGATTCAAACAAGTTGGTTAATCACACATATGTAATGCATCAAACACGTGGGCAAACAATCATATAGCTTTCCGGGAACTATATGTTGAATGGATTTACGCCCTCCATTCGGGGTTTGGTGATACTCAAAACAAGTAGTTTTAATAATAGAAAATTTAAGCTTGCGAGCACTCATCGCCAAGCATTCATTAAAAACTTTTAAACTTGCGAGCACTCATCGCCAAGTATTCCGAATCTACTTGATTTGACCTTGCTTTCGGATCAACCGCCAAGCATATTCCATTAAGCCGCCAAGCAATCGCTTTCGGATCTTCCGCCAAGTGTTGCTTTCGACATGAGCTTACTATCCTTCTCACCCAAGGATAATAACCCAACCATGCAATGTGACTCACTTCGTGGTATGCATGAGTTCATTAATTTATAAAGTCATAACATAATTATTTTCAACTTTAGGCGATCAAGGAATTTCACACAAATCAATATTAAACTAAAACAATCACTTAGAACAATTCGGGCTTCGATATTCTTAGAATTCTTTCAAGGAATTATTTTACATGCATATCGGTTTATCTTTTCCTAACTCTAGTGCAACTAATTTACAAGCACAACAAGTGTAGCATTTAATGGAAATAAACTCACGATGCCATTGTCGTCTATTCCTCTAAGCGGATGAGTCGTTCACACACTCCACTTAATCGTAATAGTTCTCGGGGTAAAGAATCCTTCCTCGGGGTCACCTAACCAAAGAAAATACCCACAATGAGTTTTTCTTGAAGATTTTCTTGAATTTTGACAAAACAATGTCAAAGAACGTTAAAGTTCGTATAGAAGAATGTTCCAACTTAAAATGGCCATAACTTGGTCATTTTAACTCGGAATCGCGCATATAATATACCGATTTCTATCTACTCGAAAAGATCTACCCATTTCTAAAATTATTTCCCACAAACAAAGCCATATAGGCTCCGAAAAAGTGGCGACAAAATTCACCACGGATTTCAAGTAAAAACAACTTTGGTTCAAGAAATCAAAATTTGTTTGATAAATACTTAGTTATCTATATAGTTGAAAAATTCTCTTTTTATAACTATATAACTCATATTTAAGCATGCTCAAGTGTCTTGTTGTCCAATTATTTTTCTTAGGTAAAACAATGTCGGGTTGAAGCTTTTCGGAAATTGTTTTTGTAAATTTCTTTGAAATGAATACCTTGTTTTCTTTATTTTCTAAAAACGTTTTATGTTGGTTTTATTTATCTTTTTCTAAGTGACTTTGAAAATAAAATTTTCTACTTTCTAAGTTACATTAATACTATATTTGAAGTTTTCTAGGAAATATGCTATTCTTCATTTTTCTTGTGTAAATTCCTTTGTTTACTTGTTTTGCAAAAATCTTACTTGATATTTCTCATTCTTTTCTCATGTCTCATATTTTTCAAAAATAATCATCCATGCATGAAAATTTGTTTTCTTCATAAAAACAATGTGGAACAATTAAGGACTTTTTGTAGAAAAACTAATTTCTATAATCTTATTAACTTCTTCTTGTAACTTGAAAAGAAATAACTTTATTATTTTCAAACCATAAATTTTCTTTGCCTATTTGTTTGCAAGGTCTTTACTTAAAAATTTCCTTAGTCATCCATCTATTTTTTCTTTCTTATGAAAAGAACCATTTTTGTCAACAAAATATTTTCTTTTGAAAACAAGGTGATAATAAAGATTAAGTGGCTTTTTAAAGTAAAAGTTTATAAAATTATAGTGAGTTCTTTTTGTAACATGAAAAGGAATGAGTTTATTTTGTGTTGCTTTATAGATTTTATACTTTACATAAACTTATTTCTAAGTGACAAAATTCTTCTTTTTGTTTAAATAAAATTATGGACAACAATCTAAATGAACATGATTATGAGAATAATAATAACAAAATAACATAAAGCATAATAATAAAGTCAAGTATTGGAGTCTTAGCTTTTTCAAGGCTCCCGGGACTAAGAAATAACTAGTCCCATAATAAATAAAATGAAAGAAAGAAAAGCTTGTTTTGACTTGATGAGGACAAGTCTAAGACTAGAGACTAGTCTTAATTTCAACAAGGAATAAATAAATAAATTGCAATGGAAAAGTAAATAAATTGCTTTGCATGAAATAAATAAATTGCAAGTGAGCTTATATGCTCTAAAGAATATGTATATATATGTATAGATATATAAACAATAATAAAACAACATAAACATAATGGATTGGCATGAACAATACATGAACATAATGTAGTTTCCATAACTTGTAGTATTTGGAAACTCACACTATGGTCATGTAAAGTTACATGACATGAAGAAGAAGAAAGAATTATAAAGGTTACCTAAAGAAGACTTTGATATGGTTATGTGGTTATGGGTTTTTGTTGTTGGTGGAAGTTGTTGTGGAATTATTTTGAGAGAGTTTTGAGATAGTAATTTGAGAGAGCTTTGAGAGGAAAATTGAGAGAGTTTTGGTAGAATTTGTGGGTAGTGAATGTGTGAAAGAAGTGAAAGAGGAGGGGGGTATTTATAGGAAAATGAGAGTGATTTTTGTGTGATTAAAATAAAGAAAATTGAAACAAATTGAGGGAAGGAGAGGGGGGCGCCGGCCATGCATGGGGGAGGGGATTGTTTATTTTTTTGACTTTTTGAAGAAAAAGATGTAATATGTAAGTAGATGTGATATAAAGTTATGGGAAAGGTAAAAAGTTAAGATTATAGGTTATGTAGAGTGTAAGATAGGTGTAAGAAAAAGTAGAGATAAAAGAATAGTGTAGAATAGTAATGAATAGTGTAATGTAAAGTAGATATGACAATTAAAGTACCGGTAGTAAGAAAATACGCGTATAATAGCTATATCTGTTATTTTTACTTACCGAAAAATTACGAAACTGATATTTTTGGAAAACTTATATTTTTACGAGTCTAACGGTGTATTCGGAATATTTTTACTATTCCGGGCTTCCGGACACGTTTTTCGAGAACTGTGTCCGATCGGGTTCGAAGGACACCCGAATTTCGCGAAACTGAAACTTTTATAAAACCTATGGTTATTACGAACTATTTAGCTAATTATCCCAACTTCGTTTTTCAGGGCCAAAGAAAACGGCAATGCCGGATTTAGATGGATACGGTAAACTAGGGTTTTGTTGACCTTTAGGGTTTCGTTTGACTTCCGGTTAGGGTTTTGCTAAACCGATTCCGAAAATTTAGGGGTTTACAATTGTAAATGAGTATTTTCTTATAAATTTTATTTTCTAATTTTTCCTAAGATAATTTAATTTTTCTTAACTTGGTCTTTTAGAATATCTACAAATTTTACCTCTAACGATAAAACGAAGTTCCAAAATTTTTTCTTAAGTTGTTGATAGTCCCTAATCATTTGAGTTGTATTACATATATTTTTCCTTGTAAAGGGTTTTGATTGAAAATTATAAATAAGTGTTTTCCTCTTATATTTTTATTTCCTAACTTCTTTAAAGATAAATTTTGTTTCTAAAAACTTGATCTTTTAAGTTCTCTACCAATCTTTACTTAAAAGGAAACACTTTCAACATTTTCTTATGTTGATGATAATGTCTATTGTTTTTGAGTTGTTATTTTTATATTCTTCTATTTCTTTGAAAATGAGTTTATCATTTAGAAACTTACTCTCTTATTTGACAAACTTTTATTTCTTTAAGTGGATTTATAATACTAGTGAGTTGATTTTCATCTTAACTTTGAAAACTAATCTAGTTCTTGATTTTTATTATGGAGTTAGTAAAAATCCTATAATTAAACTTTTATGAAAAATTTGCATATAAAATATTATTAATACTAAGTTTTAATAAACTCCATGTTACTTATCATAAAAAGAGAGTGTTTATTTGCTTAGTTAATTTTTTGATAAAATCATCCTTATTGAAATCTAAGAAAATTTATGATGTGTTTAAAAAGAAGTTATCAAAATAAATTTCCTATGTTTTTATGACAAAAACTTTATTTAGCGACAAAGTTATATAATAAAAGAGTTTAGTTTCATTTTTCTTATTAAAGAAAATTCCTCTTTATTGTTGTTGAGATAATATCATTATGATAGTGCAGGCATATGATTATGTAGTTATGAAAAGACTAGAATATCACATAAGAATATAAGAAAGATATAAGAAGCAATAATAAACAAAATAATAAGGTCAAGTATTAGGAACCTTAACTTCATCAAGGCATCCCAATCAAGTATTGGGAGCCTTAGCTTCATTAAAGCTTTTTGGAACTAAGAATAGACTAGTCCCAAAAAAAAAAAAGAAAATAATAATAATAATAAGAAGCTAGTGAGCAATTTAGGCTACAAGAAATATAGATATACATAATAATATATATAAAGTTATATTAGAGCAATAATAATATAACAACATAATAACAATAATATAATGAGAGTTTAGGCATGAACAAGAACAAAACATGAACATAATGTTGCTTCCATAACCTTATAGGTTGAGGAAGCATACACTATGATCATGTTAAATTACATGACATGAAGGATAAATATTAGAAAATTTACGTGAAGTTTATTATTTGTTGAAGAAGAAGAAAGATAGTTGTAGTAATATGTGAGTGAGAAAAGATAGCTTCATAGAGAAAAGATAGCTTCGAAGAGAAATTTGGAGAGAGAATTTGGTAGAGTTTTGGTAGGAAAAATGAGAAGTGTGAAAGAAGTGGAGGGAAATGAGGTACTTATAGAATTTTGGAGTGAAAATTAGATGCATTATAATAAAATGAAAAAAAAGGAAAATATTAGATAAGAGAGAGAGGGGGCTGGTGTGATTAGAGAGAGAGAGGGAGGGAAGATTTGATGGATTTGTATTTTTGTAATGGAAAGTAATAATGTGTGAAGTGTGATGTGAATAAAGTTATATAAAAAAAAGTAAATGGTAAGAAATAAGTGTGATAGGTGTAAGAATAGGTATAAAAAAGTAGATATAGTGAAATAGTAATAAATAGTAGAAATAGTACTATGAATAGTAGACTAAGCAATTAAAGTATCGCTAGTAAAGAAAATAGCGTAAATTGTTATATTTGATATTTTTAGTTACCAAAAAATTACTAAACTGATATTTTTGAAATCCTTATATAATTACGAGTCTTTTGGTGTTATAGGAATATTTTTACTATTCCGAGCACCAAGGCTTGTTTTTCGGGAACTGATCTTGTTCGGGTTCAAAATGAATCAAATTTTGACAAATCTGATCTTTTTAAGCTATCTTATATTATTCTGAACTATGATCCACCATTAACTTATTTCTATTATCCTCAGGTTTCGAGCGTGGGATTACTAGAGTTGAAACTACTAGATTATCTTGATCATAGTTGACTGTTGAAGTTCCATTTTGACTAGGATTAGGGTTTATTTCAACTTTACCCTAGAAATTGAGGGGTTTACAAACATGATTTGGGCCCATACGGGGCATGGCAAAGGGTGTGGTACTACCGTCCCCTGCTAAACCTATATGGAGCATAGTAAGGGGCCTGGTGGCCACCACCACCCTTGATATGGGTGGCAAGGGACCTGGTGGCCATCAACACTCTTGATACGCCCCATATGAAACCAGAGGCCATCTTGTCCTTCTTTTTCTTATCGACTTAACTTAAATTGATCATAACTTTCTCATCTGAACTTGGATTGAGGTGATTCAAAAGGCTATAGAAAGCTTAGAAAGAGCTCTATAATTTCATGATGTGTTCTATAACTTTCATGATTTAAGTTTTTGGAAATTATAAAAGTATTAAGCTGTAACGCCCTAAAATAAGGGATTACAACCTGCCACATGTCTTCTCTTGAATAGGGAATGCTAAGGCTCTAATATCCACAAGTTTTTTTTTTTCAAATATCACCTGTAAACATACATAAGGTATCTTATAGGGTACTTAACATAGCCTATATAACCTGGAACATAGCTTCTAAACAAACTTCTGATTTAAAATAATCATACAAGTTGGCAATACCAAGCCAACTAAACCAAACCACCAATTCACATGAAAACCTTCTTTACAACCTAGAACTTCCTATAACATAAAATCCTAAAGTCTTTACATAAAACATAAATAGAAAATTTCCAAGTCTTCAATATATCTAAACACCTCTTTCCTTCCATGAACCTGTAAATTGCAAATCTAACTCTCAACTGGGTAGTCAGGTCTACTATCGCCATCCCTCTAATCAAAGATCATATCATAACCCGAAAGATCATATACTATGTCTTCATCATCTATACCTGAAATTTTAAAAAGTGAGTTGCGAAGCCCAGTACGATAACTCCAATCTTTTAAAGCAAATGCAAACGCACACGTAACAGGCATATATATCAAATGCACTTAGTCTAATGCAAGCAATCGGTTTGTTATCTTTTTATAGTCAATAAATCAACACAGTTCAGAATTATATATACTCTAGTCCTGAACTCGAAATAACTCAGACTCCTCTTTAAAAACAACCAACTCTTTGAAAATAAGATAATTATATACATATATGGATGAGTGGGTACTCCCCAAATATCACTGTTTCCCCTAATTCTCCTGAATCATCTCTATGCACGAGTCCACTCAGGACAACCTCATACATAGATTATCAGGGTGCCTCACTAGTATCACTGTCTGCCAGGTCTTTACTGGTCAAAGCCAAACATAACCAAGAAAACAATTATTAAGCCGAATAGAATTAAGTTCATTATAAAGTTCTGTCCCTACAACCAATCAAGCAATACTAATCTTACAAGCAAAAACAACAAGCAGGGATTGATCGTACCTTTTTCAATTTCAAGAACAATCTCTCCAAATCCACAAATCCCTTATGAACAACAACACAAAATCTCCAAATCTCCTGATATACAAAATATAACAGAATTAGAAATATGTAAATCTTCAACCCATTCAAACCCTAACTTATCAAAATCTCCAAAAATCCTAACCTGATATGAGAAACATCAAATCTGAACTTTTTCTTTGATTGACTTCCACAAAATTCAACAAGAACAACTTTTCTTCTCAAAACCTAATTTATAAATTAACAATTTCAAACTTCCTTTATCATCACAAATCCCTTATTAATTCCTGATAATTCGCTAAATGATAGGATCTTTTCAAAACCCAAACCTAGGTGTCATAAACAGACAAAACCCTAAATCACGAAATCATTCTCTTTATTTTAAATCTATGATTGAGAGAATATACTTACTTGATTTGAGTCTTAATCCTTACTTGTTTTCTTGAAAGGTTGGATCTTGATCAAAACTAGGGTTTCCTAGAAAAATCCATTCAAAACCCTAAGCAAACGAAACGATATATGAAGAATCTTGTAAAAGTTAATTCGACAAACAAGGTTCGTGACTTAAAGAAAATTCAAGAAATAATAATTTCTAAAATGTAAATCAATCTTATGAATTCATATAATCATACGAAAACCATAAAACAAAGGAACTCGTATATAAAGAAATAAATTCACAAGTTCAGAATAATGGTATGAATGAATGAGTGTTCATGCGACTATATGTGGTTAATGCCATTTATAGCTAATGCACAACATGCTTGTTCATCAAAGAATAATAATTTCTTTCCTTTGAAACAAAACATGATCATTCATTACTTTAGCGAGCCATACAAGGAATTACATCAGAATTTTTCAGTTCACAAAATTTGGCAAGCTACTCATCTAGTCTTAGTCCTAGACATCATTTTTCTAGCCGAAACTAAAACAAAGCTACAGGAAAAGAAAGGAATAGAACACTAAGCTGTCTAAAGAAACCTAAGGCAAATTGGCATCCCGCATTGCCTACTACAAACAAAACAACAAAAAGAAATTCCATTTGGACTTTATGGGTTACACTAACTTCCTACTTCTCAGTCTTCACTTGGATCGTCGGGAGTCGGGCTGGGGAGCCGTCCCCTACTAGAAGAACTACCGTCATCCTGACGGACAAATTGGCTGAGATACTCTCTCACAATCAATCTCCTCCTCTTAGTGGGTCGGACTAAAACCTCACGGTCATGCTCTCACTTCCCTCATTCATTTCCACTCTTTAATCTTCTTTCGGGTTTACTTCCTCTTCACTAACCCTCACTCCCTGCTCATTTTCTCAATTCTCCTCTATCCCAAGTTCCCTTCCTGCCTCTGCCCATAACCGGTCTACAATCTCCCGGGCTTCCCTCCTAATCCTCTCATCCTCCGTCTCTACTTCCATGGGCTCAGGGGCCACGGGTTTGAGAACCACCTCATTAATCATTGGAGGACGTTCACCTTCAATCTAAATATCTCTCCATATAAGGGGATCTATTTCAGGCTCTCTTCTCCTACTATCAGGAATCTCTAAGTCTTGGTTGAAATCCCAAATGACTTGATTAGGATCAGGGTTCAGGTCTTCTTCCATTTCTAAGAGAGAGGTAGGGGTCCTTGGTACCACATTCTCGACCCAATTAGGGTCCTCCTCGAGACCCTCTTCTTCCTCCTCTTCTTCCTCTTCTTCCTCAATCTCGTTACCCTCTTCCGGCACAAGTGCAATATTTAACCACATGCCTACATCCCTAGTTGGTGGAGGTGGGATGGTTATGTGGGGTGGGAGAATATCTAAGTAAACAACATGCCACACAATATGATTCCATGCATCTGCTATGTTCCAATCATGGTGGTCAGAAAGATTGTCATGAGCATATACATACAATGGTCCTATGGTGATCCACACTCTAAAGTCAGGAGGGTCGGGTTCCCTTCGTTCTTCAAAATAAAGGTAGCCTCCCTAGTCATGCGTTCACGCCCATACTCCACCGTAGCTCTCTCTAGAGTGTATATGGTCTCTAACTTAGTCTGGCTCCTCCTTATCATAGGATCATATCTCAATTGATCAATCACAGCAACCCATCTTGTATATCTCAATCCTCCTTCCACAGTCTAAACATCTCCCCTATGGTCCGGGGACTCCTTGCCAATGCAAAGTCTTCACACAATTCCCTCAACCTCAACGGTACTCCACTAGTGTTTCATCATTTCTTTTGTAAAGTTTCTAGCACACTCACGAGTCTCACCCAGAGAGACCTACAACAAGAAAAGACTCCTAATTAGCCTAAAAAGAAAAATTTTAACTCCATTTTACCTATTTCTTTAACTTCTAGGTTCAGTTTCTTTTAATTCTATTGTCCTACTTTATAACCTAGTGCTCTGATACCAATATAAACTGTCACGCCCTATAGGGATATTCTAAAAGTAACAGTCCGCCACATGCCATATAAGACTCTCGAATTACTACCTAAGTCCTTCAGGAGTCTTGTATAGATGTAAGGCATCCCTTGACGACAATAGAATACTCGACTCAATGAAGTTAAGAAGTTTAATTTAGCATTCAATAGCAATAGATAATAAATCAAAACACATAAGTAATTAGTTACAAAGTTTAAAGGGCATTCCCCTGCAAAAGAATATCTAGAGATCCATTGCAGTCATCCAGAGTCCCTTGGTTTCCTACGGAAGTCTAATCAAATCTGAATACAACTTCTAGAGGAAATGCCTAGCTCCTATACCTGAGCTGTAGCTGGTTTCGGCCTAAGCCATATGAACTCGTGCTGCAATAAATGGAAACTGTAAGCTACACTAGCTTAGTGAGTGAAAACTTCCATGATCACAACTATAACACATCAATCAGACAAGTGATATGCATCAAACACATGAGTTCAGCAAACATATGACCAGTCGGAAATCATATGTGGATGGACTTGCACCCTCCATCCCGGGTTAGCATATCAACGAATCCTACGGTACGATACCGTTTAGGCTCACGGTCAACCAACTTATAAATTCGTTTTATGGATCACGATTAAGCAACTTTTACAACGTTTAGGATCACGGAAAACCAACAAATGCTAATGCTCGATCCCCATTATGATATGAATGAGTTCATATTTATTTTCAATTCTGAATATTCAGTTATGCCAATTCTTCAGGTGATCAATAAATAATCGCAGACAATCAATCCTAATACATTTATACACGCAATGGTTAATCACCCGGCTTCGATATTCTTATATTCGATTTCTCATATCAACAACAATCATATATAATTCCCATTCATCCCCATCATGCATATCCATTTTATCTTTGCCAAGTATCTAGTGCAACTACTATTACAATCACAAACAATAATTGAAATCGGAAGTAATACTCGCTCGACCATGGTTCATCGGTCTTTTAGTAGTAGTAGTCTGATGGTAAAGATTCGTCGGTTTCGGGATCACTAAAAAGGAAGAAATACCCTAATAAGTATTTCATCACTTAACTAATCCAAACTATATATCAACGCTTAGAAATTCGTAATTCTCGTTATTTGCAGAAGTCCCGACTTAAAACGACCATAACTTGGTCATTTTAACTCGGAATTTCGCAAATTATATATCAATTTCTATCCACTTCGGAAGATCTATCTAATTCTAATATTATTTTCAAGTTTTGAAAATATTTGGGTCACGAAAAAAAGGATCAGTTCTGATCAGTAACAGTTTCTAATTCCGAAAAATAGTTTTGTAAATGTTTGAAATGTTTCTACTTGACAAATCAATTATACATGCAATATTAGTGATTTCCTAACATGAATGGCATGTGATGGGTTTAGTGTATGCATGATCTTGATGATTTTTACTAAAAGAAAATTTTAGAACTCTTTATTTTGTAAGACTTCAACAATAACTACTTTTGAGAAATCTAGTTTCCTAACTTTGGCAACTCACTTGTGTTTTGGGATTAATTCTTAGGAATTTCTAGTTATCTTGGTTAAAATTGAGTCTTCATAACATCTACTACCTAAGACCTTCATTTTTACATAAAAATTTGCATTTTACACTTTGCAAATATGTTTTCAAATAGGGTTTATTCAAAAATCCGAATTTTTAGAATTTTAATTTTTGAATGATTCCTTTGGGAAAAACTTGTTTTATGCATTAAAATTTAAGGCTTTACTATATCTATTCCTTAAGGACTTCATTTATTACATAAAACTTTCATTTTGAGCTTGGATGATAGGTGTTTTTATGGTCATCATCCAAAATTACGAATTTCACAAGTTGACTAATAAATCAAAATTTTCTATCTTGTTTCAACTCTTTGTTTTACACATTAATCTCATCAAAACTCATCTCAACTTATAAAAATTGTTACTTGATAATATCTATTACCTATACCCTTCATTTTTCACATAAAACATGAGTTTTAGAGTTAATACAAGGGTTTTTGAGACATGGCTTTGAAGACATACGAATTTTTCTTTGAACATTTCAAACAAAAACCTTTCCTTTTTAAGTTCCTTGTCTCATCTACTTAAAGATCTACTAACTACAACATTTATTATATATATATATATATATATATACAAAGCCTTTATTAAGCATTAATGCATGAAAACATAAAATATTCCTGAGATCATGAATGTCAAGTATATTATTAGTGTTTAAATGCTAGATCTACTACTTATGATGCATGAAAAGAAGTTTAAAAGCATGAGCATAGATTTTTATACAAGATATCTACTTTACTACGTTTATATGCATGAACATGAAAATATTTCAACAAAAACTTATTTAAACACAAGATCTACTCTTTTGATGACTTGATATTCATGTATTAGTATTTTCTTGTCCGAGCAAATGCTCATGGGGAACTTAAGGTGAAAATACTCATGATAATCTTGCCATTACAAGATTAAAGGGTAGAAAGGCTTAAGATTCATCACCTAAGGTTGAATCAAGTGGAGAAATGAAGAAGAAATGAAGCTTGTGTGTGTGTGATGGTGGCGGAGAGCTCACGGTTTGAAGGAGAGAAAAAAGAGGGTTTTTGTGAGTTTTGAACAAATGAAATAAAGTGAAAGAGAGAGAAAGAAAAATATTATTTATATTAAGTAAAATTACGATTTGTTTGTATTATAAAAAGCATTAAAATAAAGCAATTTAGAGTCAAATTGGGTTGGGGGAGGGGGGGTGCACCGACCTTGCTTAGAGTGAGGGAGAGGGAGAGTTAAAATTGTTTTAATTTGTAATTTTATGTAATAAAAAGTATTAAATATAATAATTTGTTAAGGGACAAAAATTTCTTGGAAAAGAAAATATAATGAGTGTTTGTAAGGATGTAAGACTAGGGTATGTGTTGTGTGTGTAGTAGGTTGTACTTGTGATTGTAATGATAGCTGCACTAGCTACTTAGCAAAGATAAAATGTGTAACATAATGATAAATATTTTATAAAGAAGGGCAAGTTTGTCATTTGTTATAAAATAAGAGGGTTCTATGGTCAATCTTGATAATGAGATATTATTATCAACCCTCACATTGATAATCATCAACAAGTCTTTAAAATAGTAAATCTTCAATAAATTAATGATAAAGGGCAAAAGTTGTCATATATTGAAAATAAGAGGGTTTTATGGTCCATCTTTTAAGTTTTATTTATGTGTATTTATATAGCAGGCATATAATACATGAGGTGTCTTTTCGTTTCCTGTGCAGTTACAAGATTGAAGGATATTAAATAAGAAGGTTTTATGGTCAAAGTTGAAATACAATTGTACTGTGTTCATATGATAAAGACTTGATTAAGATTGGCAACAATTTGGATCAATTTTCTTAATTTCTGCAATGAAGGCCGGCATCCCTGAAGAAAAATGCTGCCAGCCTAAGTTTCAAAATTTCCAGCGTACTCTGTAACAGACTGTACGCCGTCTCCTAGAGAATCTACGTCACTGGCATATAAACGGCGTAGAATGGGAACAGTAGCGTTTTTCTTAACGCTGGGAGAAAAGCTACCGGCGTTCACTAGGGTTTCTTCCCAACACCAGCATGAAAGCCACCGGCGTAGGTCGAGGATTTGCCGGCGTAGGAAGAAAGAATTGAATTCTGGGAAACCAAAGCCTCGACGAAAGCTGCCGGCGTTCATATAAGTTTGCCAGCGTATGGTGTAAGCCGGCCAGATCTGTAGGTACGCCGCCGGCGTAGAGCCGGTGTATGACCAAATTTCTATAAATACGAGACACGAAAATCATTTTCGACAGACATTTCTTTATAACTTTTCCCCTTCGTATGAGAGAGTTATGAAGTGTTATGGGTGATTTAGGCCTGGAGAATCATTCAGAGGGTGTTACTAATTAAAAGTAAGTGATCTAAACCATCTCATTTGGATTATACATAAATTTGTATGAGTCTCTTAGGGTTTGGATGAATATTTCATGAAGGATTTTGGAGAATAAACCCTAGCTCGTTTTTTGAAGAAACAAGTATTATACGTTCCATATCAGTAAGTATAAGTTTTGAATCCTCTTTATATGAAATTGGATAGCTTTGATATTTCGATATTGATCATATCAAATGTTTTATAGGGTTTTGGTGGAAATTCTGATTTAAGGATTTGAAATATCCGTTCTTTGATATTTTGGAGATGCTTGGGGTTATTGATCAGTATAATTCGAGTTTGGGAAGTTCTGTATCGGTTAGTTTAGATAGGTTGTTTTATATTAAGATATTGCGATCATGTCTGTTGATATATATATATATATATTGTAACAGGACATTTGGAGTTATGAAACTATGGTTGATTTGGATATAAGAATTGCTGGAGTTTGGGTTGACTTTGTGTTGTTGGTATCGAATTCTGAGGATTTGATTTGGATTCCTGAAATTTGAAAGGCACGACCAATCCTTTGTTTGTTGTATGTGCTTGTAGATTAGAATTTTTGTGAATGGATGAGGAACAGAATTGCATATGAACTTAATAAATATTCGGCTTAATAATTGTCTGCTTGGTTGTGTTTGGCTTTGACCAGTAAAAACCTGGCAGACAGTGATACTGGTGAGGCATCCTGATGATCTTAGTGTGAGGTTGTCCCAAGTGGACTCGTGCTAAGAAATGATTCCGGTAGAATTTAGGTGTGTGTGAATTGGGATGTTTGGGGAGTACCTACTCATCCATATATGTATATATGATTAACTATTTTCAAATCAGTTGGATGTTTTATAGCAGAGTCTAAGTTACTCTGGGTTCAGGATTTATGTATGCTAGATTCTGAACTGTGTTGTTTAGCTGGACTAAAATAGATAATAAACTATTGTATGCATTTAGTTTAGTTGCATTTGTTTATACATGTTGTTTGTGCATAATCTTGCTTGAACTGGATTGGATATTATCGTACTGGGCTTCGCCGCTCACTTTATTACATTTCAGGTGCAGGTAATGATAATGTGATTTACGATCTTTCGGGTTTTGATATCATCTATGAGGATGGGGATGGCGTTAGCGGTCCTGACTACCCTGTTGATGACTAGTTGTTTAGTCATAGATGATATAGGATGGATCTGAGAAGACTTTAATGATTGGTTTATATTTTGTTTATTGAAATTTTAAATTGTATTTGGAGATTTCATGTGGTGACAGTTTTAGGGCATGGTTTGACTTGTTGACCTGCAGTTATGTCAACAATGTCTAGTTTGTCAATTACGAGAATTATATTCTAATCATATGATTTATTTTATTGAGGACTAAAATTTTTATATATACCTTGAGAGTTATACAGGTGATATTTATGTTGTTTGTGGAAATTATAGCCTTAGCGTGTCCTAATCAAGAGAGGATACGTAGCGGGTTGTAATGCCAATAGGTCAGGGCGTTATAAAATGAATATACATGATGGGGTTGAATGGGAATTATGTTTGTCTACTGTTGTTATGTGAAGATGAATTTAAAGAATATCGAAGCCGGGTGATAAATCATTGCTTGCATAGATGAGCTAGGATTGATTTTCTACGAATATTGTTTGACCACCAAAATGAACTGGTATAATTAATTATTCAGAATTAAAGATGAACTTGAACTCATTCATAACACGATGGGGATGGAGCATTAGCATTTGTTGGTTTTTTTCGTGATCCATAAAACGGATATGAGTTGGTTAATCGTGTTCCATAAAACGAATATGAGTTGGTTAATCGTGATCCATAAAACGAATATATGAGTTGGTTGACCGTGAGCCTAAACGGTGTCGTACCGCAGGATTCGTTAATCTGCTAACCCGAGATGGAGGGTGCAAGTCCATCCACATATGATTTCTGGCTGGTCATATTTTTGTTGAATTCACGTGTTTGATGCATACCATTTGTCTGATTAATCACTTGCTTGAATGATATGTTTTAATTGCAATATGGAAGTTTTCACTCACTAAGCTAGTATAGCTTATGCCCTATAGTTTTTATTTGTTGTAGCATGAGTTTATCTGGCTTAGGCCAAAGCGGGCTACAGCTCAGGTACAAGAGCTAGGCGTTTCCTATAGAAGTTATATTCAATTTTTGTTTAGACTTCCACAGGAAACCAAAAGACTCTGGATGACTGTAATGGACCTTTAATATTCTTTTGCAGGGAAATGCCCCTTAGACTTTGTAACTTTTATATATGCGTTTGATTTATTATCTAATGCTATTGAATGCCGCATTAAACTTCTTAACTCCATTGAATAGAGTATTCTATTGTTGTAAAGAGACGTCTTACATCCATACAAGACTCCCGAAAGACTCGGATAATAATTCGAGGGTCTTATATGGAATGTGGCGGACTGTTACGTTTAGGATACCCCTATAGGACGTGACAAAAAGTGTCCAATGAAATAAAATTATAAGGTTAATATGGACAAAAATCTAATTATAGTGATATTTTGATCACATGACAAATATAAGATGGAGGATGAAAAGTTTCATGTTGAACATCGGCTCAACGCTGCCGGTGTACGAAGGAGCACCGCCGCATACATTGCTGTGGCTCCACTAACGTTGAGGCAGTATCACGCCCCAGAGGGTACCCTAAACATGGCAGTCCGTCACATACGGTATTAAAACTTAAGAATGACTTCCAAAGTCATGCGAAAGTTTCAACACTATATGTAAGACGTTCATAACAACAATAGGAGACACCGGTGGGATATATAGTTCGAGATAGTAAAGACAGCATATAAGAAATCCAAATAGCCATCTAATCTCAATATTATAAGAATATAATCCTTACATCATCTTAGAGGTTTTTCCTCTATAAATCTTCAAACAATCATAATATCAACTTAATCTTTCACACAAGAAAACAATACTAACACCAAAAGATACTAAGGATATTAAGCCTAAGATCTTCAAAGGATTTCCAGAAGCTTTCCAAAACATAACCCCACTCGAATATATGAAGTCCTCGGGCATAAAAGATATAGTCCTGTTACATCAAAAGTCTATCGGAGTATAAGCATAACTAGCTTAATGAGATTATTCCTGAATTAATGTACTCACATCAGTAATTTCAAACAAGTTATTAAACAAGCATATGAATGCATCAAGCAAACGAACAAACAATACATATGATCTACTGGAAATCATATGTTTGAATGGATTTACCACTCTATTCAGGGTTAGGTGTTTCAGGTTCTTAAAAACCCATCTTTAAAATCCAACTTATGTAGTTTATTTTAGGTGCCTACTCGCCCATCTTGAATTAGTTTTTTCAGGCTCCTAATCGCCCATCTTACAGATTTATGGCTCCTGCAAACATGGCTACTATACTCTTGTCCCATCGAGTATAGTAGCTCATGAGACAAAACTAACTACGTGATATGCATGAATCAATTAATACAACTCATATTATATGATTAGAATAATTTAAAGGTTATCACAAAATTTGCACACACTCTAACATAATAATAGTAAAACACAAGTTAATTAACAACGATTCATGTGCCGGTATGCTTAGCATTCTTTCAACCAATATTATCATACATAATTTATTTTCATCTTTTCCTACTTTTAGTGCCTCTAGTTACAAGCACAAACAAGTACGTAAAAGGTAGGAAATAAATTTACTCCGCCAGGACGACACTTTTTTCTTATGGAGGAGTCGATCGGTAATTCCACTAATCAAAATAATCCTCCGGATATGAGTACTCCTCCTCGGGATCACCTAATCAAAAAGAATACACATAATGAGTACTTCTTGTTGATTCCATGGTACTTATCAAAAACTATGTCATAAGATTGTTAAAATTCGTATAAAAGGTAATTCCAACTTAAAATAGCCATAACTTGGTCATTTTAACTCGAAATTGCGCAAATAATATACCATTTTCTACCTACTCGAAAAGATCTATCCATTTCTAAGGTTATTATTTTCATAAAAAGCCATTCGGGTTGGAAAATACTACGGTACATAATAGTTACGAATTTATAGTTCACAAAATATGATTTTTCCAAACTTCACTTTACTCAAAAATCCTTAAGCAAAATATATGGATATATATAGTGGAAAAATCCTTTGAACATATATATACACTCATATTGTATGCATGATTTTTTATAGTGTTGTCTCAATATTGATATTTCATAAACAATTTGTCTTTGAGGGTTTTAAAAGATAAAACTTTTGAAAATTTCTCCTTTTTGAATTGTTAGAAGGAAAACTAAAATATATTTGAGTTGTTATGAGTGAGTGTTTTCCTATTATATTTTCATTTCCTATCTTTTCAAAAGAAAATTAATTTCCAAAAATTTGGTTCTTTAAGTTATCTACTAACTTTATTTCTAGTGATTGAAAAATGAGCATTTCAAATATTCCTTAAGTTTTTGGTGTGGTCAAATATTTGAAGTTGTATTAAATGTATGTTTTTCTCTCATTTTTATATCCTTTTTCTTCTTTACAAAATAAGTTTACCTTTTAAACTTTACTTGCTTGGCAAATTTTATTTTTCTAAGTTGGTTTCTAAGATAGTGAGTTGATTTTACCTTGATTTGAAAAACTTGTTTTATCCTTAATATTTGTCAAGTGGTAGAATAATTCTTTTTAGACAAATTTATAAGAAAAGCTTTCTTAATAAAGATTTGTCAATATTAGATCTTAGCAAAATTTCATTTTAATTTGTGAAAAGAGAATAATAACATATAAAATTTAAGTTTGAAGAACTTTCTTAGTATGTGATTTTGAACTCTATAGTGAACCTATTTAAGTTTTATAAAAGATATGGTTGAGTTAAAATCTTAAGTTCAATGCTAAAAATTCTATATTTATGGAGTATTTAGTTTTGATTTATAAAAGAAATGAGTTCCTTTCATTTGAAGAAATCTTGGGCACTAATACTTTAAAACTTAAGATTAACTTACTTAAGCTTTTGAAAAGAATTTATTAAAAACAATACTTAGACTTTTTGTTGAAAAATTCTTTGTTAAGAAATCTAGTTCACTTTTCCTTTGTTTAAGAAAGAACCCATTTTTATTTTTATTTAAGACAACAACATTCTAATCATGCATGAATATGATTGTGTAGCAATGAAAAAGTAAGAATAATACATAGAAAGAAATACTCATAAGCAAATAAACGTAATAATAATATGGTCAAGCATTGGGAACCTTAGCTTCATCAAGGTATCCTGATCATGTATTGGGAGTCTTAGCTTCATCAAGGCAACTCGAGGGTAAGAATAGACTAGTCCCAAAAAGAAAGAAAATCGTTTTGACCTGATATAGATAAGTGTAAGACTAGAAAGACTAGTCTTAATAATTTGCATAAAACAAGTAAATAAATAAATTGCAAAGCATGAAGATAAATAAATAACAAGTTAGCTTGATACGAGAACCTTTGCAATCACGCCTGAGAACGCTTTTAAGTATTATGAACCCCTAGCACAGTAATACAAAACCCACGAATACTATTGGAATCAACCCCTAAGATGAATTAGGTTTGATCTAGAGAGTTAGAACACGGATGCCCTAACTTCGAAACACTCTATAAAGAAGACGATCAAACTTCCTTGAATGTTCCTAAGTAGCATGCATTCATTCAAGAACACAAAGAGAAAAAGCTCTCAAATTTTTATTCCTCCTAGTTCATCTAAAAAGATTACATATGATGGGTTTTTATAGGCTTAGTTAGCCTAAAAATTAAGCAACTAAATAATAAATACATGGAAAACTTAAAAGAAATTCAAACTAGGTAATAAATACAAGAAAAAGAAATTCAAACTAAGCAATAAATACAAGAAAAAGGAATTCAAACTAAGCAATAAATTAAGCCTAAATAAAGGCTAGTGCCAATGCCAACAGCCTAGATCCAAGGCCGGTGGCCTTCATGTGGATTCACCCAATTTCATCAAATCTCCTTGTAAACTCACTTGAACTTCAATTATATTGAACCGTGCTTGAATCTCACTTGTTCTAAAGCCTTGATACCCTTGTAATCCATCATTAGCATACATCATCAAGCCTTGGCAATGTTGATTTAAAGCTTCTTGAAGCTTCTTAGCTCGAGATCTCGTGATTGGTCCTTCAGGCAAGCTAATTGGACTTGAAATCCTTTGAAATTCAACCTTCGCCACTTGGTCTTCTTGTTGACTTGACTCTTGAGCGTGGACCGGTGGCTCTTCCATAACAGAGCTTATATATATGCTCTAAAGAAATATATATACATAATATACATAATACTATATAGAAGTTAGATTGAGCAAAAATAATAATAACAATGATAACAACAACATAATAACAATAATAACATAATGTAAAATATGAACATGAACATGAACAAAAACAAAACATGAACATATTGTTGCTTCTTTAACTCTCATGAGTCTAAGAAACATACACCAAGCTCATGCTAAGTTGTATGAACATGATAAAGAATATAGGTAGGATTTTTACCTAAGGTTTAATGGAGGATTTGAAAAGAGATGAATAGGTTTTGTTATTTTTCTTGAAAAGTAGAGGATGGTAGAGAGTGTTTTGAGAGGGGATTGTTGGAGAGAGGTTTTGAGAGAGAATTTTGGTAGAGTTTTGTTATGTAAAATGGATGTGTGAAAGAATAAAGGAGGAAAGGGGTATTTATAGAATTTTGAAGTGGAATTTTGATGTAATAAAATAAATTGAAAAAAGAAAATAAATGAGAGGGGGAGAGAGATGACTTGCACCAGTTTTGATGTGTAGAGGGGGAGGAGTTGATTTGTTTTGTAATTTTTGTAAAGAAAAGTAATAATGTGTAAGGTTTGATGGTGAATAAAGTTGTATTGGAAATGTAAAAGTGTAAGAAATAGCTGTATGGGTAGTAAGAAATAAGTATAAGAAAAAGTAGAGATAGTAAAATAGTAATGAATAGTAGAAATAGTATTAGAATAGTAGACTAGACATATAAAATACCGGTAGTAATAAAAATACGTGTAAACGAGCCATATTTGATATTTTTAGTTACCGAAAAATTCGAAAACTAATATTTTTGAAATCCTTGTTTAATTACGAGTCTTTTGGTATTATTGGAATATTTTTATTATTCCGAGTTCCGGGACACGTTTTTCGAGAACTGATCCCGTTTGAGTCCGAAGGATACTCGAAATCCATGAATATGATATTTTTATATTTCCTTATATTACTATGAACTATTATAAGCCATTAACTCAATTTCGTTTTCTAAGGTTTGAGAGCGTGGGTTTGTCGAAGTTGAAATTGTTACATTATCTTAATCTTTGTTGACTTTTGAAACTCCGATTTGACTAGGGTTAAGGTTTAATCCAACTTTACCCTAAAAATTGAGGGGTTTACCTCAAGGGTCGGATAGATGGACTTTCTCATGCTCGGATTTTTTTGAATCGAACGATTATTGAATTTTCAATTTTTGTTTTAGAAGAATCTCTTGTGAAATCCCGTGATCGAATTTGTTTAAGGTTCGATTTCAACTTGGGTCAGGCATTAGGGTTTCGATTTGATATTCCAAAACCATTCTTGAAAAATTTGGGGGTTTACAGGCAGTGTTGAAGTGTGAAAAATGCTTAGAATCTTGTACGCAGCCAAATTTGGAGTTTACACCGTCTGCGTAGATGTCAGCGTACGTTGAAAGGAAAATGACCCGAGAGCTTTACACTGTTTCCATACCGCCTAATTTTTAGTTTACACTGCCAGCCTTCAAGCTATAGTGCCGGCTTACATTTCAAAAACTACCAGCGTATGTTTGTCGAAGGAGATGAAAGGTTGCTCTTTTTTTATATATCCAACCTTTTTTTTTTTTTCATACCTAAAACATTCCTAAACCTAGCAGATTTTCTCTAAAGTGTTCTTAGCTGCCAAGAGGGTTTGGTAGTTTAGATAAGGTAATCAAATCCTCATCTTTGCTTTAGATCTCCTAGATTTGTTAGATTTTTTTCATTAGGGTTTTATATTATTTGAAGGAGAAATTGAGGAAGATTTGATTTTCTTTGAATCTGGAGATTTGTTGGATTCCGGATCAAGTATTAGTAAGTGCATATTGTTTTGATCATTATAAAGTTGTTGTTATGAGTATTTGTTGATTTCTGGTTATTTGGCATGAAATGGAGTTCTAGGGTTTGGAGATTGTTGAGGAGATTGGTGATTCTAAAGGATTGTTGTATTCCGATTAAAAAGCATTGAGGATGATGCGAACGCTAGGTATTTTAAACCTAGAACCCGGTGATCATAATTTGAAATCGAAACCCCAAAGACCGTCTTGAACAAGATTGGATTTGGAACTAGACCCCAACCATATCTGTTGATTGAAACCAGAGTTATCAAGATGATTTCCCCAAGCACTTAGATTGAAGAAATCGAAAAAGGAGTTCTTTTGCAAAGAACAAAAGAGAGAGTGCTCTCAAAATTATGTTTTTCATTCAATGGTATTCCCTGTTTACAACCATATATGTCTATATATAATAAAAGAAAAAGACTAAAAGACACATGGGAAAAGACCCAAAATGTCGACATAAAACAATTCCCAAAACAAATAATAAACCTGGCATAAAACAACTTAAAAACATTGCTGGAGACTAAAAGTCGCATTGGAAAAATCTAAATATTAATAACCGGTCCAAGAAGCTTTATTACACTTCTTGAAGTCTTCAGCGTTCAATGCAATATTAATAACCAGTCAAAGAAGCTTTATTACACTTCTTGAAATCTTCAACATTCAATGTAACTTTCATCTCGGGGTTCTCCATGCCTTTGACCATCTCTTTAGAAGCTTGAATAATGTGAATTAATGTCGGTTCTTCTTTGGTGGAGTTTGACTCCTTCTCTTGCAACTCCATCACTTCCATCACTAGACCGTGCAAAGCTTCTTTCATTTGTTTAGCTTTAGCTCTTATCATTGGTCCTCCAATGCCATAGAGTAGATCACTGGACTTTGGCTCTTGAATTCTTGATGGTAGATGATCGTCATCATTCCCTCCTTCCTCGAAAAGATTCGTCCTCGAATCACCTGTATCATACAAAGAGAGATCAAAAACATTAAAGGTAGCGCTTACATTACCATAATGACTTGGTAAGTAGATCTTGTAAGCGTTGTCATTGATGCGCTCCAACACTTGAAACGGTCCATCTCCCCTTGGGTGAAACTTAGACTTCCTTTGAGCAGGAAACCTCTCTTTCCTCAAATGCACTCACACACAATCTCCCAGTTGGAAGACAATCTTCACACGACCCTTATTGGCCTGGCGAGCATAGTGCTCATTCTTTTTCTCAATGTTAGCCCGAACCTTGGCATGTAACTCCCTGACAAACTCTGCCTTTCTCTTTCCATCAAGATCAACACATTCATTAGCAGGCAAAGGTAAAATATCCAATGGAGTCAATGGGTTAAAACCATACACAATCTCAAATGGAGAATAAGATGTAGTGGAATGCACAGTCCTATTGTATGCAAACTCAACATGTGGCAGACATTTTTCCAATTGTTTCAAGTTCTTATGAATCACAGCACGCAACAAGGTTGAAAGAGTCCTATTGACTACTTCCATCTGACCATCTGTCTGAGGATGTGCAATAGTAGAAAACAACAATTTAGTGCCCAACTTATTCCACAAGGTACGCCAGAAATGACTCAAGAATTTCACATCCCTGTCACTCACAATGGATCTAGGCAAACCATACAAACACACAATCTCCTTAAAGAACAAATCAGCAATATGTTGTGCATCATTAGTTTTAGAACAGGCAATAAAATGAGCCATCTTACTAAATCTATCAACAACAACAAATATGTTATCTTTACCACTCTGAGATTGTGGTAACCCTAACACAAAATCCATAGAGATGTCAGTCCAGGGTTGATTAGGCACAGGTAATGGGGTATACTCTCCATGAGGCATTACTTTGGATTTAGCCTGTCTACATGCAATGCACTTGTCACAAACAGCTTGGACATCATGTTTCATTTTAGGCCAATAGAAATGCTCATGCAATACATCTAAAGTCTTTTTAACACCAAAATGTCCCATTAGCCCACCCCCATGCGTTTCTCTAATAAGGAACTCACGCACAAAACTCTTAGGCACACACAATTTATCTTTCTTGAACAAAAAACCATCATGCCTAAAGTAATCAGCATAACCAGATTCAGCATAAGCAGCCCAAATTTGATTGAAATCAACATCAGTCTCATACAATCCTTTAATGAGTTCAAACCCAAGCAATTTAGTATGTAGAGAAGTCAAGAGTGAATACCTTCGAGAAAGTGCATCAGCTACCACATTCTCCTTCCCTTGCTTGTATTTAATCACATAAGGGAATGTTTCAATGAACTCCAGCCACTTTGCATGTCTCTTGTTTAACTTACCTTGAGTTTTTCAGAAACTTCAGGCTCTCATGATCTGAATGAATGATGAACTCCTTGGGCCATAGGTAATGTTGCCAAGTCTACAAGGTCCTCACTAAAGCATACAGCTCCTTGTCATAGATCGGGTAGTTTAATGCAGCACCACTGAGTTTTTCACTAAAGTAAGTGATTGGCTTGGAATCCTGCATCAAAGAACCACCAATACCTTTCCCAGAAGCATCGCATTCAATCTCGAAAACTTTCTCAAAATTAAGTAGGATAAGTAATGGTGCATTAGTCAACTTACCTTTCAAAGCATTAAAAGCATTCTCGTGCACTTCGGTCCATCTAAACTCAGCATTCTTCTTAACACGATTATTTAGAGGAGCAGCTATAGAACTAAAGTCCATAACAAATCTCTTATAAAAGCTTGCTAATCCATGAAAACTTTTGACCTCACTTGCATTCCTTGGTGTTGGCCACTCCCTGATCGCCTTCACCTTTTCTTCATCAACAGCAATCCCATTTGCACCTACAACAAACCCAAGAAAAACCACAGTTTCCATACAAAAAGTACACTTCTTCAAGTTGGCATACAACTTATTCTCTCTCAACATAGCGAAAACAAGTTGTAAATACTGAACATGTTCATCTAAAGTCTTGTTGTAAACTAAGATGTCATCAAAGTATACAACAACAAATTTTCCAATAAAAGCACGAAGAACATGATTCATTAACCTCATAAACGTGCTAGGCGCATTTGTTAATCCAAAAGGCATTACCATCCACTCATATAAACCATGCTTAGTTTTAAAAGCTGTTTTCCACTCATCTCCCTCTTTCATGCGAATTTGGTAATAGCCATTCTTTAAATCAATTTTGGAAAACAAACAAGCACCATGTAACTCATCAAGCATATCATCAAGTCTAGGAATGGGATGTCTATACTACTGTGATCTTGTTGATTGCTCGACAGTTGACACACATACGCCATGTTCCATCTTTCTTTGGAACCAGGATGACATGAACTGAACATGGACTGAGGCTTTCTCTCACAAACCCTTTCTCTATCAGATCATCAACTTGCCTTTGGATCTCTTTTGTTTCTTCCGAATTGGCTCGATAAGCTGGCCGATTAGGAATTGAAGCACCTAGGATAAAGTCAATCTGGTGCTCAATGCCTCTTAGTGGAGGCAATCCCCTTGGTACTTCTTCAGGAAACAAATCCTCATACTCCTGCAAAAGAGACACAACTATACTTGGCAAGAGGAGTTAAGGTCAGTAGTAGTAAAATATACATCCTTGTACATGAGTACAAGTAGTTGTTTCCTAGCCACTATTGCGCTCTTAACTTCACTTTGTTTTGCAGCTCCACTCTCTTCTACAATTTCCTTCTCACTCAGTATTTTGGATCCTTCTCTCTCTTGGCTCACCAGTGTTTGTCTCTCACTTTGCCTTTCTTTTTCACTCTTTTCTTTTTTTTTTTAATATGATAAAGACACTAAAACTGCTAGACCTAAAATCAAGACAAACAAAGGATATGAACGACTTGAAAATCTTCAATCCTTTGAATCCCAAACTATCCTATCAACTCTTTTGGTTCTCTTGGCTCTTGTTTTAATCTTTGAAGCTTTCATCATCGCACCTCTCATCCATTCGGATGGCTTGTTGAGCTTCAAATTAGACGGCCTAAAAATTGAGGTTTCTAGGATCACATCATTCCCTCCTTCTTCGAAAAGATTCATCCTTGAATCTTCATTTTTAGACACTTCTAAATTGCAATGAAGGAATTTAGATTGAGATTCTATTTCATCTTGATCTTCTTGATGACTCAATTCTTTGAATCCCTGCATTGAGAAATCAATTCACTAGGAAAAGAAAAATCATTAGTTGATAATAAATATTACTCTCTAGTGTTTCACACTTGATTCTTTTTCTCAGTGCTCACTAATTGTTTTCATCACGCTTTTCCTCACTCTCACGCTTGTGTTTTTCTCTCTCTCTAAAACTTTGAGCTATTGTCATCTGATCCATACAAGCCTCCAAAAGATTGAGAGAGACTAATTTCACCCATCTTTTGTTTAAAAACAAAAGAATATCGATCATTGTCCATCATCATATCTGGCTTTCCTCTGAAATTACCATGGTTGTCCCAAAAGAATATGACAAGTTTCCATTGGTACACATTACATAAGACTTCATCATTATACTTGCCAATCGAAAAGAAATTAGAACCTGCTCAGTCACTTGAATTTCTTCATACCCTTTTGACAACTTTAATTTATAAGGTGTTTGATGCATGCTAGTTTTCAAATTCAATTTTCTACCATCAAGATACTAACAAAATTTGCGTAACACCCCCACCATCAATCCTCAAACTGCATGTTTTGTCCTTTACATGGTTACATGGCATCTAGTGTGTAAAATTTAGGATCACTAGAAATCTCATCACATCATGCCTCAACAGACTAGATCTCACTTGCATTTTAACTCTAATTAATTTTTTTTAGACAATTCAAACCCTAGATAGCAAAAATCAAAACCTCAACAACAAATCAAAGTCCTCTTTTTTTTTTTCCTCCAAATCAAATCGAACCCTAAAAATCAAAGCTTTTCTTTTTTAAACCCTAGATATAAAGATCACAACTTTTCACAAAGAATCTAACAACAGACCAATCAAAATCAAATCTTTTTGTTTTTTTTTTAATCTAATCCTAATAAGATAAATCTAACAAATTAAAAGACATAATCGAGGGATATGAACGATTAAAGTGTTACCTCTAATTGAACTGGGATATGGATTTACTTGATTCAAGAAGCCGAAGCTCTAATACCAAATGATGCGGAAAACCTTAGGTATATTAAACCTAAGACCCAACGTTCGTTAAATGGAATTAAACCCCAATGACCGTCTAAGAAAACTGGTGGAAACCGCGACCCATTGCCTATATGGAGACAAGAACTTTGGTATAGTCGTAGACGCCACAACTGGTGATGGCAAACCGATTGATAAGTCAAAAGGGGTTGAATGATAAACTCAAATAATTGATATAATTTTCATCTATGAACTTATACTTATTTGTGTTAATCATTATAAAAGCAAAGGCATTAATATTTAGTTTCGTGTCATTTGTTCGGAATCAGGTCAGGAATGAAAATGGAAAGTAGCAATAAGGAAACATGAAGAATTGTGCGAATTGGCAGTGAAACACACAAACACTGGTGAATTTGGGCCAAACGCAGCCGGCGTTGAAGGATATCAAAGCATACGCCGGCAAATTAGAAAGCAACGCCGCCGGCATTACAAGGCGGCGTTGAATCATCACAGAGCTTAAGTATTTAACGCTGGATCCAACACCGCCGGCGTTTGAGGATGGACAGTACTTGAATTTTGAAGCCAACGCCGGCAAATTGAGGAGTACGCCACCGGCGTTCAAAGGCGGCGTTGAAAACCATCAGTTTAAAAATCTTTAACGCTTAATTGAACGCCGCCGGCGTTGGATATGAAACCGCCGGCGTTGGATGCAGAAGTTACACGACAGTTACACGAAAAGCATGTATTTTTACATGCTTTGAGGAGAGAGAAAGAGGACAGATGATTTATTTTTCATTTTCAATTTCTCCCAGTAGTTTTAGAGAGAGATAGAGGTAGAAAATCAAGATGTACTTGGATCTTCATCAAAATTTGTTCTATTTGTTTTATGATTGAGTAGAATTTGCTAACAAGGATCTTAATTACAATTTGTACGGTTTGTTTTCTCGAATTACTGGTAATTCTTCTTACTTGCTTTGTTATTTACATTTTATCATGAATATCATTATAGTTGTTATTAGTATCTTGTTAGATAGAGTAGAAATGGTATTAGCTAAATTTGACGGTGGGAAATGATGAAATCCTTGATTGTCTGAAGTGATTGTTGAACTAGTGTTATTGGGTTGTAAGAATGATGCAAATCCTTGTTAAATTCAAACTAAAAACTTAAAATTCGGATGAATTCAAGTTTGAATGAATTGGGCATCTTGGCAAAGACTTTAATTTCGTTTGAATTTATATTTGGATGAAAAATTCAAGTATGCGATGGCAAGAGAGTTTTTAATCCTAGTAGAGTCTATCATTTCTGTTCAAACATTGTTTTAAATATGAGTTTTAAAGAAGGAATTCTTTTATCTCTTGATTTAGGACAATTAGTCAACTCAGATTTGGGAAACTCTTAGTTGCACATATTAAATCTATCAAAATGCTCAGTGTGGAAGCTAAGGAGTGTTTTAGGTAGAAAAAGGTTTTCAAATTTGTTTTTAGAATTTGTTAATCTTGGTAGATTCACATGGATATGCATGAACTCTAACAATTTTAATAACCCGAGTTCAACATGATTGGAGAAAATCGGATTTTATCTCAATCCCACTAACCTAACTTGTTAAGACTTGTGTGAGTAGAATTAGTAAATATTAGCTATTGCATAGTGTAGACATTATAGTGAATAATTATATAAAGATTTGATTTCTCTTGGCCTAAATATTGAAATGAACTAATAATGTTTAGTAATTAAACTTTCCTCGTGGGATCGATACTCATTCATCACTTTATTACTTGATCGACCCAGTATACTTGCTGGAGAATTGGTTTTAAAATATTAAACATTTCAAGCGGATCAAGTTTTTGGCGCCGTTGCCGGGGAAAGATTAATATTAAACAATTTTAGTTCTGTTAGTAATTTAGGCTCATTTTACGGTTTGGTTTGTTGTCTGTGTTCTTTTCAGGTTGTATGCACAGGAGTAGAAGTAGGGAACTTCTACCCCTCAATCTTGAGATTGAACGTACACTACGTTCATTAAGAAAAGTGAACAGACAAAGAGAACAAGGACAAACAGAAAGGATGGCAGAAGGTGAAAACAACAATAATCAAATCCAAGCTCCTGCCAGGGCATTAAGGGATTACACAGTACCAACTGTGTCTGGAAATCCCATTAGAAGACCACAGTTCAAGCCAACAACTTTGAAATCAAGCCAGGACTAATTCAGATGGTAGAAGCTCATCAATTTGGAGGATATCCAAATGAGACACCTGATGATCATCTTGCTAAATTCCTTCAGTATTGCAACACCATCAAGATGAATGGAGTTACAGATGAGGCAATACGGTTGCAGCTATTTCCTTTTTCATTAAGGGACAAGGCTTTGGCTTGGTTCAATTCATTACCCCAGGAGTCCATCACTAATTGGACAGATTTGTCAAACAATTTTTGAGGAGATTTTTCCCACCGGCTAGGACAGCTAGGTTGAGGAATGAATCACCAACTTTACAAAATTTCATGGTGAATCCTTGTATGAAGGATGGGAAAGATACAAGGAAGCTATCAGGAAATGTCCTCATCATGGACTACCTGATAATCTCCTCATTGAGATATTCTATCTGAGTTTGGATGAAACTTTGAGATCACTTGTAGACGCTGCTGCAGGAGGAGCATTAATGGGTAAGAGCTATGATGAAGCTAGCTCGTTGATAGAAGAAATGGCTTCAAGTGCTCACAATTGGAGTTGTGAGAGGACTAAACTTAAGGTAGCAGCTGTGCAAGATAATGAGGCCATGTCTCAACTTACAACTCAGATTTCGGCTTTGGCAAATCAAGTAAGTAAGCTCACTACTTCAAGTTCTATTATTCCTAACCAAGTTTTGTGTTGTGAGATTTGTTCAGGTTCACATTCGTTCCATGATTGTCCTCAAACACATTCACCAACTTCAGCTAGTGGAGAGCAAATGAATTATGTGGGGAATTTTCAAAGAGGAAATCAAGGACCTTATACAAACACTTACAATCCAGGATGGGCAATCATCCGAATTTCTCATGGAGGAATGAGAATAATGTCTATCGACCGCCTGGATTTCAAAGACAAGGTCCGATGATTCAAGGTCCAGTGAGGAATGCTTTACCACCACCACCACCTCAACATCCACATCATCAACAACAGAACCATTCTTCGGTTGAAGATCTGATGAAAACTTTCATGCAGAAGACTGAGACGTTGATTAATAATCAACAAGCCACTATTCGGGATCTTCAAGGGCAAATAAGTCAAATTTCTCAGCAGATAAGTAGTAGACCTTCAGGGTCACTACCCAGCAAACTGAAGAGAATCCAAAAGGAGTGAATGCTATTACTCTTAGGAGTGGTAAGGAGGTGGAAAACCCAAATGTTTGGTGGAAGAGAAAGAGGAGGTGCAGATAAGAGATAAAGGAAAAAGAAAGCTTGAGGAACCGATGTTAATTTCACCTAGTGTGAAGCCTTATGTTCCTCCAGTGCCTTTTCCAGGAAGGTTGAAGCAGCAGAAGTTGGATGAGCAATTTGCTAAGTTCTTAGATGTGTTTAAGAATTTACAGATCAATATTCCTTTCTTGGAGGCCATTCAAGAGATGCCCTCTTATGCTAAGTTCATTAAGGAATTGCTATCCAAGAAGAGGAGGATAGATGGAAATGAACCGGTTGTTTTAACAGGAGAGTGCTCAATGATACTTCAGCAAAATCAAGGCTTGCCTACAAAGCAAAAAGATCAGGGAAGTTTCACTGTACCTTGCACTATTGGTAATATTTATTTCGATAAAGTGCTAATTGATTCTGGTGCAAGTATAAATTTAATGCCTTTCTCTATTTTCAGGAGACTAGGAATGGGAGAATGCAAGGAAACCCATGTGACCTTGCAATTGGCTGATAGGAGTATCAAATACCCTAAGGGTATTGTAGAAAATGTGCTAGTAAAGGTGGACAAATTCATATTTCCTGTGGACTTCATAGTCTGGAAATGGAGGAAGATAGAGAGGTGCCCATGATCTTGGGGAGACCATTCTTGGCTACAGGTAAGGCTTTAATCGATGTTGAGCAAGGTAAGCTTACTCTACGTGTTATGGATGAACAGGTTACATTTAATGTATATGATGCTATGCATAAATTTGATGAGAAAAGAACCTGTTTTAATATTGATGTTATAGAGAGCTTACAAATGAATTGTGGGAAGATGAAGTAGGAATTGAGACCGTGGAGTCGGTTTTGAGAGAGTTTGATGACTGGAGTGATGAGGAGAAAGAAGTAGATTGTGAGGAAGTGTCTGAAATTCGGGTTAGAATGTATGAGGAACTTGGAACAAGTGAAAGAAACAGGTTCCTTCCTTGACACAGCCTCCAATTTAGAGTTAAAGCCATTACCTGATCACCTAAGGTATGCTTATTTGGGTCATGATGAAACTTTACCTGTAATTGTTTCATCGTTTTTGACAGAAAATCAGGAGGAGAAGTTGTTGAAAGTTTTAAGAGAACATAGAGAGGCAATAGGCTGGACGATTGCTGATATCAAAGGAATTAGTCCTTTGATTTGCACTCATAGAATCTTGATGGAAGAAGAGTGCAAGCCTACAGTGCAACCACAGAGGCGATTGAATCCTACCCTTAAGGAAGTAGTGAAAAAAGAGGTACTTAAGCTTTTAGACGCAGGAATGATCTACCCTATTTCAGATAGTAAGTGGGTTAGCCCTGTCCATGTAGTACCTAAGAAAGGTGGTATGACTGTAGTGAGGAATGAGGCGAATGAATTGATCCCTACTAGGACAGTGTCTGGGTGGAGAGTTTGTATAGATTATAGGAAGCTAAATGATGCCACTAGAAAAGACCATTTCCCACTCCATTTATTGATCAAATGGTTGAAAAATTGTCAGGGCATTCATTTTATTGTTTTCTTGATGGGTATTCGGGATACAATCAAATCCCGATTGCCCCTGCTGATCAAGAAAAAACTACTTTTACTTGTCCTTATGGCACTTTTGCCTTTAGGAGAATGCCTTTTGGCCTTTGCAATGCACCGGCTACTTCCAAAGGTGCATGATGGCTATTTTTTCTGACATGCTTGAGAATTTTATTGAATATTTATGGATGATTTTTCGGTTTTTGGAAAATCATTTGATGCTTGTCTAGAAAATTTAGCCAAAGTTTTAAAGATGCAAAGAGACCAACTTGATTTTAAATTGGGAGAAGTGCCATTTTATGGTGCAAGAGGGAATCGTTTTAGGGCACAAAGTGTCAGAAAGAGGGATTGAAGTAGATAAAGCAAAGGTTGAAATCATAGAGAAACTACCCCCACCAACAAATGTCAAAGGAGTTAGAAGTTTCTTAGGACATGCGGGTTTTTATAGACGGTTCATTAAGGATTTCTCTAAATTTCCCGACCTTTGTGTAATCTACTTGAGAAAGATGCTGTGTTTGTTTTTAATGATGAATGTGTGCAGGCATTTGAACTTTTGAAGGAGAAGCTCGTCACTGCTCCGGTGATTATAGCACCAGATTGGGAGCTCCTTTTGAGCTAATGTGTGATGCCAGTGATTATGCGTGGGAGCAGTATTGGGACAAAGGCGAGGTAAGATTTTTCATACTATCTACTATGCAAGTAGAACTTTGAATGAGGCACAAAGGAATTATGCAACTACTGAAAAGGAATTGCTAGCTGTGATTTTTGCTTGTGATAAATTCCGACCTTATTTAATCGGTTCTAAGGTGATAGTATACACTGATCATGCTGCTCTTAGATATTTATTTGCTAAGTCTGATGCTAAGCCTAGGTTAATCCGTTGGATATTACTATTGCAAGAGTTTGATTTAGAAATTAAAGATAAAAAAGGAGCTGATAATGTGGTAGCTGATCACTTATCACGTTTGCAAAATGATGAATCAAACTTGCCTATTAATGAAAAATTTCCTGATGAGCAGTTGCATGCAATAGATATCCAAGGATTACCATGGTATGCCGATATAGTTAATTATTTGGTCAGTGGAATTATACCATATGGTTTGTCTTTTCAACAGAAAAAAAATTTTTACATGATGTAAAGTTTTATTTTTGGGACGAACCATATCTTTTTAAAACATGTGCTGATCAAATAATTAGACGATGTACCCGAGATTGAGCAAATGAGTATAATTGAACATTGTCATGCTAGAGAGGCAGGAGGTCATTTTGGAGTTGAAAGGACTGCAGCTAAAGTACTATCTTGTGGATTTTATTGGCCCAAGTTATTTCATGATTGTAAAAATTTCATCAAAGTGTGTGCTCAATGTCAAAGATCAGGCAACATTTCTAGAAAACACGAATTACCATTAAACAACATTCTGGTGATTGAACTTTTTGATGTATGGGGAATTGACTTCATGGGTCCATTTCCATCATCTTTTTCAAAAATACATACTTGTAGCAGTGGATTATGTATCTAAATGGGTTGAAGCTATTGCTTTGCAAACCAATGATGCTCGAGTAGTAACAAAATTTTTGAAAAAGAATATTTTCACCAGATTTGGGGTACCAAGGGCAATTATAAGTGATGGGGGTACTCATTTTTGCAATAAACAATTTGACAAGCTTTTAGCTAAATATGGAGTTGTTCATAAAGTAGCTACCCCGTATCCCCCAAACAAGTGGTCAAGTTGAGATTTCCAATAGAGAAATTAAAAGGATTTTGGAAAAGACAATTAATGCATCACGTAAGGATTGGTCTTTAAAACTGGATGATGCATTATGGGCATATAGAACTGCTTTTAAAACACCTATTGGAATGTCTCCTTACAAGTTAGTTTATGGTAAATCGTGTCATTTGCCTGTTGAACTTGAGCAAAGCTTATTGGGCTATAAAATTCCTCAATTTTGATGGAAAAGCTGCAGGGGAGACAAGAATGCTTCAATTAAATCAGTTGGATGAGTGGAGAAATGAAGCATATGAGAGTGCTCGAATTTATAAAGAGCGTACCAAACAGTGGCATGATAGAAACATTTTGAAAAGAATTTTCACCAGGAGACAAAGTGTTGTTATACAATGCACGTCTCAAGTTGTTCCCAGGAAAGTTAAGATCAAGGTGGTCGGGACCTTTTGAAGTTATCCGTGTTTTCCCTTATGGTGCAATTGAGTTGAAAACCCAAGATAATAGAACTTTTAAAGTCAATGGACATTTACTCAAGCACTACTATGAGGGAGACATTAGAGAAAGTAGAACCACCTTCATCAGTGAAGGCAACAAGTGAAGCATTGGCAAGTCGGGCTAAGCGACTTTAAACTCTAAGCGCTGCATGGGAGGCAACCCATGGTTGTTGTTGTGCTTTTGTGTAATATATATATATATATATATAATTGTGTGTTGTTGTTGTGTGTTAAGTTGTTTCAGGTACAGTCAAGTGAGTTGATGAAGTTGGTTTTAGTATGTTGAAGAATTGTGAGAAAATGGGAAGTCACATATCAGATGAGTCTTCCAACGCTGAAGTCTGGAGAAAGAACACCGGTAAAATTTTGGCAGTGTAGGAATTGAACACCGGCAAATGATGATTGAACGCCGCCGGCGTTCGAAGTAGAGCTTGGAATGCAGAAGCAAAATCCTTAACGCCGGGCGTTGATGTTTGGGAGTACCACCAGAAAGCCATTTCTTAACACTGGCAAATATAAAGTTCCAACGCCGCCAGCGTGGGATTTAATTCACCGGCGTTCCAAAGAGCCCATCAAGGCCAGATTCAATTTTCTAACGCGGCATTTGCTGTCAACAACGCCGCCGGCGTTGTTTAAATTTTAGCCGGCGTTTGGTTTATGTGCGCATTAAATGCTAATCCCATGCATGTAAAGGGATTAAAATCCCTAGTTTTCTCTTTCATTACTTGCTCTAACTTTGCTCCTACCGAAATCCTCTCTTTTCTTTTGGTTTTATTTCTCTATTGATTTTTAAATCAATCCATCATCAAGGCTCACATCAATACTCCTCAAGATCACAAGGTATGTTATTCTCATTATTTGATCTTGTTATTTTTAAAATGTTCAAATCCATCGTTTAGACAATAATGTAGATGTTTGGTTGAATGTGTGTTCAATAATCTGAGGAATTGTTGTTGATTCGGCATCTGAAATTTGTGTTTATTGTTCCATTATAAATCAATGCATGGATTGAATTGGGAGTTCATGATTAGGTGTACCGTCGAAATTAGGGTTTGTGTGGACAAATTGGGGGTTTTTGATTTGTTGTGATTATGGAAGATGCAATCAAGTGTTAAGTTAAATTTTAACTTAAAGTTTTGAATCAAAACCATTTTCACTATTCATAGAGTGTTTGAAAAAAACCCCAACGGTTACCCTACGCTGTGTGCCTACGCCGGCTATCAACGCCGGATAGCTACGCCGGCATTTTGAGAATTAATTCGCCGGCGTTCTCTGTAAAAAAAAAAAAAAAAAAATTTGAAAGCTTGGCAAACATTTGGTGTAATTTATGCTTCACTGTATTATCAATACCAATGTTAAGATTACATCAAATTAAAACTTATCTGGTTTTATATGCACATATTAGTTGTTAATGTTCAATGTGCTATCTTGTGATATGTTTGGACTGAGCTAAGTATTTGTTACAGATATGGCTCCAAAGAAGAAGCTAAGGACAGCTACTACTAGTCAAGTTAGGAATGTCTTGTCTAGTCAACTGTATGCACAAGAAAGAAAAGAGAGACTTATGAAAAAGGAGTTTCATAACAGTCATTTTTTGGACTGGCTGTCTTAGAGGATTATGGAATGCATGATGCATTACAAAATGTGGTTGAGGACAAGCGATGGTTCAAAGTTTTTGATATGAGAGAACCGGCTTACAAGAAGATCACAATTGAATTCCTTTCTACTATGAGATATGGTAGAGAAGATGATGATGATGAAGATGATGAAGGGGATACCCATATAATCTTTCAGATATATGGGGAAGTTAAAAAAGTGCCATTAAGGAAGATAGGAGTCTACCTTGGCTACTATCAGAATGAGGCTGAGAATTCTGCTCTTCCGACAACATGGCCTCCTGATGTCACCATGGAGCAATTCTGGTTTGAATTGATACATCCAAGGACTGATCCATTTGAGCCTTCAAAATCGATCAATTCGACTTTTAAGAAGTTAGAGCACAAACTTCTTCATCATATTTTGGCTCATACTTTGACTTGTCGAAAGACAAGTCATAGTAAGTTAAGCACTTCAGATATGATATGTCTGTACAGCCTTATTAAGAGCCATCCATTGGATTTGGGCTGTGAAGTGGCTAATTTTTGCTGAGACAAGCTGAAGACACCAGGACCAATTATATCTTCTGTGGGGGCTATATCACTCAGCTACTCAAGGGCATGGGGGTTTTCAAGGAATTGTCCAATGATATCAAAGTAGAGAGCAAAAAGATATCTTCTGGGCCTTCAGAGCTTGGGGTTTAGTTAAGGTACCCAGGGGGGTACAAGACATTCAGGCGATTGCAGTTATTGAGCCCCAGTTTGACATTCCACAGGGAGACAGACCATCTTCTTCAGCTCCACCCCCTCCTCAGCCACAGGTTCCACCTTCCTCCTCTCAACCAGGGTCGACTTCAGCTGGATATACCCTAGCTAGATTGGGATATGAACTGAGAGAATTGCAGGAGGATTTTCAATGCGAAAAGAGAAAGAACAAGAAATTTAGACGCTCATTAATGACCATGTTAAAATCTGCGTTTTCTTGTATTAATCCATCTGCAGGTGAAGCAATGAAGTATTCTACTTCATCTGATGAAAGCGAGTCCAGCACTGAACCTGAAAGCTAGAGTTCCTGCTAGCTTTTACTTTTTGGGGAAAGTTTCATTTAAATCTCATTTCTGTACTTAAGCACCCAATTGTTTTGGGTAGACTTCTTTTCTTAAACTCACTTGGTCTGTTATCTATTTTGTGTTATTATGTTTTTCTTTCTATCTTTGTCATGTATGTTTCTTTGATGAGAGACAGGTCTTTAAAGTAATCTCTGCAAATTCAAAACTCCATTGGGAATGCTGAACAAGGAAAGGAAAACAGGGAAGTTCCAAATGCTTTTATTTAGTCTTTCGTCCTTTTATTTGTTAATTAGAACAAACAGTGCGGACACTGTTCGGTTTTAAGTATGGGGAAGGGAGATTAGGCTGAGATGAAAATGAAATACATTATGGGTTTAACTATATGTTGACTTGGCATGTTGTTTGTATATTGTATGAATAAAAATGTGAAGTCAATATATATAAGAATTCATAGGTTTCACACACTTGCATTTGGATGTCGACATATATAATGCATGTCCTCAAGAAGAAAAAAATTTGCAACATTCAGGCAAAATTTTTGTTGGGAAATCTGAAACATTAAACAAAAGAAATTTTTGACTTGTAAGATGCCGTGCTCACTAAACCATGTGATTGGCTTACTTAGTTAAAATTAAGTAGATAAATCTCTAATTGACAAACTTACCTTCTGTTTAACCTAGGAAATAAAACTTATATGAATGTCTGAGTCCTATTGTAAAAAATGATCAGGTTTACTTCTCAAATATTCTTTAACGTTTAATTAATCTTTGTAACACTTGGTAGAAGAGGTAGATGAAGCTATTAACTTAGTGATCCGGGAATCAGAGTTAAAAATTGTGAAAAAGTGCATTAAGTAGTAAAAACAAATAGAGCCATTACTCAATTGATTCAAGTAATTGAGTCTGGAGTATTTACATTTAGAATAAGGTGAATGAGAGTTCTTGGGGTCCCTTTAAAACCTGGTCACTTGGGTGATGAGCCCGGGATGTGCCGACTCAAGGATTTCACTCTAACTAAATGGTGTAATATGGCTAATGAGCTTGAAAAGATACGGGCTACACCCCGTCCAGAGGAAAAGTCAAGATGGAGGCAAAAACCTCCCCTCTGCAATTGAAATGCACATATTAGTGAATTAAAAGACTTTGACTATGGAAAAATCTAGGGGAATGGTAGATACCACATGCTTATACCTTGTGTTGCTAAGAGTTAATTTGAGTTAAAAGGTTGATGAAGTTGAAATGATTATTTTTCCTTTGTGGACTAATGAGACAGTTTCGAAAAGTTATAGCTTAAGTTAAACATTGGGATTAAAGTTTGTTTGGTCTAGATTAGCTAATTAATTTCAATTCAAGTAAGCGAATCACATAATTAAGTTTGGTTAGAGCTACAGGCATTGTATTGCAAGTCATGAGAGTTGAGAAGCAAGTTTTGGATTAAAAAGTCAGATTTCAGTATTTAAATTGTTTTGCTTGAGGACAAGCAAAAGTTCAAGTGTGGGGAAATTGATAAACTCAAATAATTGATATAATTTTCATCTATGAATTGATACTTATTGTGTTAATCATTATAAAAGCAAAGGAATTAATATTTAGTTTGTGTCATTTGTTCGGAATCAGGTCAGGAATGAAAATGGAAAGTAGCAACAAGGAAACATGAAGAATTGTGTGAATTGGCAGTGAAACACACAAACACCGGTGAATTTGGGCCAAACGCAGCCGGCGTTGAAGGAGATCAAAGCATACGCCGGCAAATTAGAAGGCAACGCGCCGGCGTTACAAGGCGGCGTTGAATCATCACAGAGCCTAAGTATTTAACGCTGATCCAACACCGCCGGCGTTTGAGGATGGACAGTACTTGAATTTTGAAGCCAACGCCGGCAAATTGAGGAGTACGCCGCCGGCGTTCAAAGGCGGCGTTGAAAACCATCAGTTTAAAAATCCTTAACGCTTGATTGAACGCCGCGGCGTTGGATATGAAACCGCCGGCGTTGGATGCAGAAGTTACACGACAGTTACACGAAAAGCATGTATTTTTACATGCTTTGAGGAGAGAGAAAGGGACTATTTATTTTTCATTTTCAATTTCTCCCAGTAGTTTTAGAGAGATAGAGGTAGAAATCAAGATGTACTTGGATCTTCATCAAATTTGTTCTATTTGTTCGTAATTGAGTAGAATTTGCTAACAAGGATCTAATACAATTGTACGGTTTGTTTTCGAATTACTGGTAATTTCTTCTTACTTGCTTTGTTATTTACATTTTATCATGAATATCATTATAGTTGTTATTAGTATCTTGTTAGATAGAGTAGAAATGGTAATTAGCTAAATTTGACGGTGGGAAATGATGAAATCCTTGATTGTCTGAAGTGATTGTTGAACTAGTGTTATTGGGTTGTAAGAATGATGCAAATCCTTGTTAAATTCAAACTAAAAACTTAAAATTCGGATGAATTCAAGTTTGAATGAAATTGGGCATCTTGGCAAAGACTTTAATTTCGTTTGAATTTATATTTGGATGAAAAATTCAAGTATGCGATGGCAAGAGAGTTTTAATCCTAGTAGAGTCTATCATTTCTGTTCAAACATTGTTTTAAATATGAGTTTTAAGAAGGAATTCTTTTATCTCTTGATTTAGGACAATTAGTCAACTCAGATTTGGGAAACTCTTAGTTGCACATATTAAATCTATCAAAATGCTCAGTGTGGAAGCTAAGGAGTGTTTTAGGTAGAAAAAGGTTTTCAAATTTGTTTTTAGAATTTGTTAATCTTGGTAGATTCACATGGATATGCATGAACTCTAACAATTTTAATAACCCGAGTTCAACATGATTGGAGAAAATCGGATTTTATCTCAATCCCACTAACCTAACTTGTTAAGACTTTGTGAGTAGAATTAGTAAATATTAGCTATTGCATAGTGTAGACTATTATAGTGAATATTATATAAAGGATTTGATTTCTCTTGGCCTAAATATTGAAATGAACTAATAATGTTTAGTAATTAAACTTTCCTCGTGGGATCGATACTCATTCATCACTTTATTACTTGATCGACCCAGTATACTTGCTGGAGAATTGGTTTTAGAATATTAAACATTTCAAGCGGATCATTGAACGCCACAGGAAAAACCCGATAAGTTCAAACAAGTTCTTTCTCAGAACTCAAAGAGTAGAAGTCTCATATTTCATTATCAAAGACATATGTCATATATGTTACATCTCATAGATTTATATAAGCTTTTATTAACCTAAAAACTAAGCTACAATAAATAAGGAAAAATAACCTATTAATGACTCTTAGGAATATGTAAAGACAAACTTAACAAATAAACAAAGAAATATGAAAAGAGATAAAAAAAAAATTCCAAAAAGACACAAAAACTTAAATATCCCTAATAAATACAATAAATATCCCTAAGAAAATAATAAATATCCTAAAAAGATATAAACTTAAATATGATATGTGTGTGTATATATATATATATATTTGTTGATGCAATCTGATTCTTATCATTCTCTCCTTCTTGAAAAAGATTCATTCTCGAATCTCCAAACTGATGCGAATCACAAGTGACCTGCCTTGAGACCCAACATCAATATGCTTGAAAACATCGTTCCTCTTTCTCGAAAAAAAAGTTTCATCGTTGAATCTCCAAATTGATGTAAACCATAAGCGACCTGCCTTGAGACCCAACACCAATATGCTTGGAAACTTCTATCCTAAAAATCTAACTAGATTAATAAGCGATAAACCTCAATTTTTTTCTCTTCCTCTTTTCTTCTTCCTTTTTTTTTTAAATAAAATACAAGCAAGATATGAGCAACTTGAGTTACCTCTTATCGAACTGGATATGAATTCTTAGAAATCCTATGCTCTGATACCAAATGATACGGAAAACCTTAGGTATATTAAACCTAAGACCCAATGTTCATTAAATGGAATTGAACCCCAACGACCGTCTAAGAAAACTGGTGGAAACCACGACCCATTGCCTATATGGAGGCAAGAACCTTGGTATAGTCGTAGACACCATAACCAGTGATGGCAAACCGATTGATAAGTCAAAGGGGTTGAACACCACGGGAAACTCCCGATAAGTTTATAAATAAGTATTTTTTAGAACTCAAAGAGAAGAAAATCTCATATTTTCATTATCAAAGATATATCATATATGTTACATGCCATAAGTTTATATAGGCTTTTAATTAGCCTAAAAACTAAGCTATAATAAATAAGGAAAATAACCAATTAATGACTCATAGGAATATGTAAAGATAAACTTGACAATAAACAACCTTAAAACTCCTAGAAATATGTAGACAAACTTGACAATTAAACAGAAAATATGAAAAAACATCGAAAAGACATAGAAACTTAAATATCCCTAATAAATACAATAAATATCCCTAAGAAAATAATAAATATCCTAAAAAGATATAAACTTAAATATGATATGTATATTATATATATATTATTTTGTTGATGCAATCTGATTCTTATCAAAGGATTTGATCATAGGTAATTTGATAAATCCTTAACCTCTATCATTACTATGAATTTATATTGATTCTTTGGTTTGATTGGTATTGAATTGTGATCTAGGATTTGGTCAGATTGTTGAGTAGATTGATCCTGTTGAAGGTTTTTGGATTTCAATTAAGGAATAAGTGTGATTTTGTAATTCTTTAGAGATTAGGATTTTAGGATATATTTGGATTTAAAATAGTTATCAGAAAGACATGTATTGAAATTTACGTGTTTATATAATCAGTATATTTGTGGAATTTGAGTCGTGTTCCTTGAGATTGAATCAGGTATGACCTTACCTTATTTGTTGTATATGCTTGTAGGTTTAGATCTACTTGTTGTATGTGTCTAGGGTTAGAATATCAAATCAATTTAATTCTATATGATGGTTTGCTACTTGTGTTTAGCTTTGGTTAGTAAAGACCACGCAGAGTGTGATACTAACTAGGCACCCTGATGATCTATGTGTGAGGTTATTCCGAGTGGACACGTACATAGAAATGATTTCGATAGATTAGGTTTTGGCAGAGGCGCGGTGTGTTGATGATTCTCCAACACCAATATACGTGTAATTATTTATTTTTATATATTTTATTTTTATGGAGTCATGAGTTATTCCAGATTTTGAACTAGGTACATATGATTCTAAATTGTGTTGCTTGTCGGCTAATATAAGATAAGAAATGATGTTTGTATTAGAAATAGTTACATTTGATTGTATATGTTGTGTGTGCATATGCATCTGTGTGTTTTTTTAGCATACTGGGCTTTTTCGGCTCATTTCTTTCATTTTTCAAGAACAGGTGCAAATACAGTTTGTTATGATCTATCCGGTTTTGACATATTTGTGGATGATGGGGATGACGATAGTGGATTAAATATTCTTGCTGATATTTAGACCATCTAGATAGCTTTGAAACTGAGTTGATGGCTTATAGAACTTCCTATCTTTTAAGAGATTTCTTGTTTTATGAATTAAGACCAAGTTATAAGAACTCCTTTATATTTTAAAGTTTATGATTTAAAGTTAACTTTGGCTTAAACTATTTAGATTGATTAAGTGTTTTCTCCTTTGAGATATTTATAAACAAGTATCCTTTTAATGTGAATATTGGAGTTAATGATTAATGTTTACTTATGGTATAGTATTATTTATCTTTAATGTGTTCTTATAAAGAGAATGACACGTGATTGTAATATCTTCATGTTAGAGCATTACAATCATCTTGCATGCGACGACTCTCCTTCATCACCAAGTGTAGTACAAAAAGATATAGAAAAAAAATACAAAAAACAATTTGCTCCAATTGCTCGTATTCGAGCTGTCTCCATAGCTGCGTTCGGCTATTGTGTTTGTCGTGTGTGAATTTTCTTGTCTTCACGTTACCGCATTGCAGAAGTTTGTCGGATATTATCATCAATCGATGCAAAATTAAAGGATGCAAGTCAACTGGAGGGAGTTCTGTGCTTTATTGAGTTCTGAAAAGCTTCTCCGCAGGAGAATATCCAAAGACAGACAGCATATTTGCCTTTTGTTCTCAACATATGGTTTCTAATTTATTTTTTTCATTTATATATATATTTTTTTTTGCCATCTCGACATATGGTTTGATCTCCTCCTTTGTGACAAATAGTGCAGAGGTGGGTAACTAATTAGTATGACGCGTGGTTGGGGAACCAACATATCATCCAATAGAAATTTGAAGGGCTATATATTAGTAATATCACTTAATATTTACGCATGTTAATAAAACCCAAGTTCTCTCTTTATTTAAAAAAAATTACTTAAGTTATTTCTTTGCAAAATGAGCACAACACAAGTAATTTTTTTTTAATACTTTACCGTAAATAATATAACTAAATGTATATAAATTAACTACTAATAAAAATATTTCAACATAAAAAATATATATAAAGTGTAGTGTGTCATAAACTAAGGTATTACAACCTGCACGTATCCTCTCTTGAAAGACACACGCAAAGGCTATAATATATCTATAATCTACAATATTCCATCATATAACTCCAAAACTCACATAAATGAATACTTAATATGAAAATCAAGAAAACATAACTCCTAAAACATCCATATTGGTATAAACCAAACCAACTAATAAAATTTTCATAAGAAACATAAAACTAATAACTTATAAAATCTTTACAATTGGAAATCTAAATGAAATCTAATAAACTCATCATCATCAGCCTAACTCCAAACCAGCCATCTACATATCATTTGGGTAGTCAGATCCACTATCGTCCTTCCCAGGCTCTATGAATACATCAAAGCCAGATAAGTCATACACAATATGGCCTTGACCTGTTCCTGAAAAATAAAAACGAATGAGCACAAAGGCCTCGTAAATCCAAACCGAAAACACAAGCACATGATCATACATCAAACTATTCACATACAACCTAATATCTCATGCAGCAAGCACCAGTCATTATCTTTTTATTTTTCCAGCATACAACACAATTTAAGATCATCTGTGACTAATCCTAAACTTAGAGCAACTCAGACTCCTTAAAAACAAGCAATATAGGAAAATAAGTAATATAATACATATATGGTATTGGGAATCTTCCACACTCTTGGGTGCTATACTCGGATTAATCCTAATCTATCGGAATCATCTCAATACACGCGTCCATTCGAGACAACCTCACACAAAGATCATCAGATTGTCAGTGTCAGTATCACACTCTGTGTGGTCTTTACTGAACGTAACCAAGCACATACAACACACTCTTAATTTAGGCCGAATAGAATTAGGTCAGTTTTAACCATCTAATCCTACAAGAACAACCACTCATACATGATAAGGACGTACATCTTTCAGCTTAAGGAATAGAAATCCTACTCTCAAAAAAACACCTGAACAAAGAATCATTCGTCCACAAATCAATTTACAACCTTAACAACATAAGCCATATAAACCATAAATCCCAATTCATCAAACTAAAATTCTCCAATGCACCTTTATCCTGTGAACTTTGTAGAATCACTAAATCTCCAAATCAACACCAACGAAGCAGAGAAACCCTAATCCATAAGAATACATGTTCACTATTGTTTATGCATTCACAAATCATCCTCAACAACATATATGATTAAATTCTCCTAAAAACTTAAGATGTATTAATAATAGTTCCAGATTGACTCTTATCTTGTTCAATTGATTGTAGATCTGAAAATCCCCAATTTCCACACTTAAGGTTTTCCTTCAATTTCCACCAAAGATCAATTCTCCTTTATCAATCAACGACACAAATCTTAGAAAGAGACATTCTAACTCAAACTAAAGGAATAGGAGAGATTACTTATCCAATTCCTTAAAAAAATCTACCTTGAAGAGTGTCTGTTAGAGTTTTCTAAAAGTTTAGGAGAGATTAAGAGGGTTAAGACTGATTGTAGGACGTATTTATAGAGTTATAACTCGAAGGGGTATAAGCTAGACGAAGGAAAAACAAAGCTAGCGGCTTAGAACTCTTAAGTCTCTCGATAACATCCAAGGCCGCCATTTAGGCCGACGGCCTTCTTGGGTATGCCGACGGCTTAAAGGCCGGTGTACGGCCAATTTCCTCAATTCGCATAATTTTCCTTTGAAGCTTCAAGCTGGAGTTTAGGTCGATTGTATTTAGGCTGGTAGCTTAGGATTATAGGTTGGCGGCCTATATACCAGCCTACTACAAAATCATTTAATCATTCGCATGCGTCTTTCTCGAGTCTAAATTCATTTGTTTCAGAAAAGAAAAAAATATCATTTTAAATAACTATTTATTACATGAATATTCTTCACTATGAAATATTATCCTCATTTACACGCAACAAAAAAAATATTAGAAACTCAAATGAAAAGACAGTGAAACATTAAAATTAATCTACTAATCCCGAAAAATTATAAAATCAGAAAACGTAAGAACTCGAAAAGTGTGAATTATAGATTTTGCGCAGGTTCTAAATCACATTTAATCATACCTGATGCCCTGCGCTGCAACATGTAGATCAAACCTTAATGGCTAAATCTCACCATAAAACTCATTTGAGGACGCAAAGCCAAACAAGCTCTAGGATACTGCAGCTGCGCGTTCGATTCTCATCTCCAACAAATTCATACAGACAAAGCGACTACCAATAACCGTACGACTATAAGAGGACATAGACCCGTTAACCACTTTATGATCCTATTTTTTGAACCTAACTATTATAATCTATTTTTTAAAATGTGAAATCTAAACCGATCCATTATCTTATAATCTAAGCCAGAATCCTTTCATTCGTCGCACATTTTTATCATATAATTTTAGATGGTAATTTATTAATCTCTCTAATATTATTATTTGATCATTTTATTTAAGGAAATAAACTTATCATCTATATGATTTAAGTCAGAATCCTTTCATTCGTCACACATATTTATCATATAGTTTTATATGGTAATTTATCAATCTCTCTAATATTATTATTTGATCATTTTATTTAAGGAAATAAACTTATCATTACATTTAAAAATATTGACTAAAGAAAAAAATCATCATCTATTATATTTAAGCTAGAAACAATTCATTCGTTGCACTTTTATATTTAATTTTATATCTATTATATTTAAGCTAGAAATAATTTATTCGTCGCACACTTTATACTATATAGTTGGATATGCTAACTTTATCAATTCCCCTTATTATATATTCGTATTATTTAAAGAAATTAATTTATCACAACATTCATAACTATTGACTAAGCATCTATATAATTTGAGCTAGAACCCTTTCATTCGTTGCATATGTTTATCATATAGTTTTATGTGGTAATTTATCAATTTCTCTAATATTATTATTTGATCATTTTATTTAAGGAAATAAACTCATCATTGCATTTAAGAATATTGACTAAAGAAAAAAATCATCATCTATTATATTTAAGCTAGAAACAATTCATTCGTTGCACCACTTTTATACTATATAGTTTTATATCTATTATAAGTTAGAAACAATTCATTCTCACACACTTTTATACTATATAATTGCATATGCTAACTTTATCATTTCCCTTATTATATATTTGTTTTACTTAAAGAAACTAATTTATTACAACATTCATGACTATTGATTAAGCAATGGAATAAATATTGATTTTAAACACTTTTTCTTTTCGTTTTTTCCTTCTAACTGTCATTGTAATTATTATGTATACATATAACTTGATTAAATAAATCCCCTTTCTAATGTCTTATTTGTTTTGTAGGTATATGGCTATCTCATCGATAAAGTAAATAATTGCTGTTAGGATTGATGTGTTATAAACTTCGTTATAAATATTTACAATGTATTAGTGTCATTTCATTAATCCTATGATTTTTTTTCATGTATTTTTATACAATTTATGCAATGTTTTTAGTTTCTTAATTCGTCACTGATTTTACATGTAATTAACTTTAACTATGTTATTTATTATAAAAGTTCGTTTTTTTTATTTAATTTTTACACTCGCAACACAGGTGCATCGTCTGCTAGTTAATAGTTAATCTTATTCGCGATTAATCATTTTTTGGATTAATATTTTCAGTTTTCAGTTTTCAGTTTTTAACTATTTAGCATAGTAGTTAAGTAAAAGCTATGATTAACCTTATTTTCAATTGATCCATATAAAATGAAACTATTTTGCTATTATAATCTCCTTTTAATGTAATTGATTGTTCCATTGTTCAAGTGTTCTCCAATCAAAACTATGCAAATTGCTAGTATAGATAAAAGAGTGCATTTCATTCCATTGTTCCATTGCTCACGATTCAATGTTTTCCATTTTCCCATTCTGGTCCAGACAAAGGAGTAAATTTTATTATTTCAATTATGATAAATTAATCATACCATTTGTCTATTTTATTCCATATGGCCAATAACCAGGGGAGTTGATACTTTCGGTATTTGCTTCATTCGTTAATCTTATCACCATTCTACAATCATTAAATTTGACGAGGCATCAACTTGATCCTTTCAAATATATCACTAGTGACATGAAAGTTTGAACTTTCTTTCCTGTACAGGTGTCGTTGAAAGTTTATCAAACTTAAGGATATTCAAATGTGACCATACACATAAAGAATATATAAAATAATTGACAAAATGAACTTGGGCATTATGTTGGGAGCAGTTGTAGAATGATTCTTCCCTTGATATGTTAAATTAATAACCAGCAAAGAGACCATGCAATTTTCTCTTGTTTTCTTAAGAAAAGAAGCATCAACTGGGTCAGTGGTTTAATCCAAAACACAGGTCTTACTCAGTTTTTCCATAAAACACGAAATGAACCTAGAAAGATATACCAACCGAGTCCGATCAGTTACCTTCAAGACGACCAAACCAGCGAAGACAAACATGACCATCAACCAAAGTCCAGACCAGACAAACACGAAATAAGAAAGAGGCAGAAAGGAAAGGGAAATAGGGAAGAGGTGGAAAGAAAACTTTCAACTTTAGCTTTTTATATTTTTTTAAAAATTGATTATATATAATATCCTATATTTATAGATATCGATTAAATATTAACTGTTAGTTTTTTACGGTTACAAACTGTCGAGCCTGGATTTTCCCACTATCTGGTTCATTTCTTCTAACCCGATTCACATTAAACCCGAACCCATTTAACATGAATCCTTGACTAGGGGTTAAAAGAAATTTTAATTTTTGAAAACTTTTTAGAGTCGCCACCCGATATAAATCGGGAAAAAATAAAAGCTAGGATCAATGGGTCGGTTGATCCTAACTTAGCTACTAGTCTGCAAAAATTTGATTTAAAAACCAAACTTTTAAAACCAGATATCATGGATTCGGGGGCTAACCTACTAAACCAAATGGTTACCACTTTTGAAATTTTAAACTTATAATTTATCATTTTCATGCTCAAAAATTCAAATAAGACATTATAACATAAATATTTACAAGTCAAATCATTCATTTTTATTTTTTATGTGCTTTTCTTCATTTTTATTTATTTTTTTTTAAATATGAATATCAACAAATATATTTCCTTTTTTTTAAAAAAAACTTATATTTACAAAATAATTATTCACAATATTAAAAAAAAAAAAACATTTTTTTCATTTTTTAATGTCGCTCCGCAGGTGCCTACGTACTCGCTAATCGAAATCAGACCAAACGTAGTTCTTTTAAAAAAAACTTAATTTGTTGGTTCATTTTTATATTTTTGAACTATTCCCACTTTAAGTTCATTGAATTTTAAATTTTTATGAAAACCATTTTCGATGATCCTATGATCTAATCAATTGATTTTCATTTCATGAAAACATATTTTTCTAAGTCCAAAAATCACTTTTTTTATTATTATTTAAAATTTTGGTTTTGGAAAATCTAATTTTGTCATTTTTATTTATTTTTATCATTATTATTATTACTTTTTTTTTTAATAATCATCATATAAATTCACAACATATTCAAAATATTTTATAATACATTAAAATTATTTTCATGCATCAAATACGCATTTCCAAAAGCAATTTATGTATAAATACATATTAAAAATATTCAAAAATATCAAAAAAAATTATATGAAAAATAATTATTTTGATTTTTCTGGATTTTTCTAAATTTTTCTGAATTTTTTATGAATTTTTCTAAATTTTTTACTATTTTTTGCTATTTTCTGAAATTAATTATATAATAAAATAATGCAGACTGACCTGGGCCGTTGGATGGAGCGGATGCGATCTGGATCGTCTGATCTCAAGACCAATCCTAGCCGTCTGATCTCGTTGACTTAATCTGGGGCGTTAATCACCTTGATCAAATCTGGGCCGTCTGATTTGGATGATGGAATCTGGGCCGTTGATCTGCTTGATCAAATCTGGACCGTCTAATCTGGATGATTGAATCTGGGCCGTCTGATCTGGATGATTGAATCTGGCCGTTGATCTGCTTGATCAAATCTGGACCGCCTGATCTGGGCTGATTGAATATAGGCCGTTGATCTGCTTGATCAAATCTAGACCGTCTGATCTGCTTGATCAAATCTGGGCCGTTGATCTGCTTGATCAAATCTGGACCGTCTGATCTGCTTGATCAAATTTGGACCATCTGATTTGGGCTGACCGTTGACTGATGACCAATGACCGTTGACCGATGTCCGGCCGGGTTGGGATTCGGATTTTTGGGTCGGACTCGGATATCCGTCGGGCAAGGAAGACGAAGTCATGGCCTTTCGAGCGTTCCTCGGCCGCCTGTGGTGGTTTTCGAGCCCTGGAAGCTTGTCGGCCCGACCCCTATGGTGGTGGTGCGTCCGCTGGTGGTGGTGGTTCGTGCCAGAACCACCGTGGACGACGGTTCGAGGTGGTGGCTAACGGCGGCTTTAATTAAAAATTTTCGAAAAAATTTGCAGAGCTCATTTTGGACAAATTGATCAAATCTAAGCACACTTGATCACTTTAAACAACTCCCTAAACCTATTTATCACTTCTAATTGGATAAAAAATGATCCAAAATTTTCGAATTTGGAATTTTCTTCCTAAGAACCCTAAGTTTCGAATTTTGAATTTCTTGATTCTGATTGTGTTTGTTGAAATTGAATTGTGCCTTTTGATCCTAGTATCCTCTATTTATAGATTGCAAGCTCAATTTTACGTTTCGTATTACTTTAGAAACGAATCGATTTTTGCCTCTTCATTTGCACGAATTTAATTCAATAATTCGTGTTTAATTCGTTTTAAACCGATGAATTGATGATTGATCTTTCATATTCTTCATCAGATCATCCAATGTGGGTAGATGAATCGCCCAATTTCATCAATTCTTGTAAATCCTCATTAATGTGCAATTGAAGCTTCATAAATTGCATTTTTTTTCAATTTTTCCAACTTGAATTTTGTGACTTTTGGGTTGCTTTTACACATGAATTGTGTATTGATCTTTCATATTCCATGTCTACTTTGCAATGGCATCATCAATTTCAACAATTAATGATGTTTTGTCAGTTAAAAATTGATGCAAAGTAAGGCAAAAAGTCACTTTGAGGAATAAGATAAAAAAGCAAAAATTTGCCTTTGCTAAGTTTCGAAGCTGGGTCCTTGAGCTTGGGTGTGTATTTGGGTCAATGCGTTTAATCAACAGGCCATTTGGCCTGTGCCTTGATCACTTAGCCAACTTCATCAATACTTAAGGCTTTCAAATGAATGAGCTTAATTAAACAAATAATTTTTTAAATTTGTTTAATCAGCTTTAAAACAACTTATAACTAGAATTTTATCTATATCAAGCTCAAATAATAACTTATATTTTTTCTCTCATTTTTTCTTTCATTCTTTTTCTTTATTAATTCTCTTTTCTTGGCTTTTTTCTTGATTTTTGTGATTCAAATGGTGTTTGGTTGTAAAATTATTCGGAAGAATTTTGTGGGTCAGGCTTTGATCCGACTTCAGAGAATTTCACGGATATCAACTTTGCTTATAATTAATTAAAATAAAATCAATTGATCATTTGAAATGACAAATTTTATTGATCAAGGATAATACAACTTTACAGCATCTGGGTTCACAGGATCCTTTAAATCGGGTCCATCCATTTGGGAAAGGATTAATGCTCCTCCCGACAAGACCCTCTTCACTATGTATGGTCCTTCATAATTTGGTGTGAACTTTCCCTTGGAATCTTGCACATTTGGCAGTATTTTTCTCAGAACCAAATCACCTTCTTAGAAATTTCTTGGCTTGACTTTCTTATTAAACGATCTAGCCATTCTTTGTTGATACAATTGCCCATGACATATGGCAGTCAATCTTTTTTCATCTAAAAGATTTAACTGTTCAATCCTTTGTCTAACCCATTCAGCTTCTTTGAGCTATGTTTCAGCCAATACTCGGAGTGAAGGAGTCTCAACTTCTACTGGTAAAACAGCTTCAGTCCCATATACCAGGGAATAGGGCGTTGCCCCAGTTGACACTCTTACAGAAGTTCGATACGCCATCAATGCTAATGGGAGCATTTCATGCCAATCTTTGTATGCAATTGTCATCTTCTCAATGATTCTCTTGATGTTTTTGTTGGCGGCTTCTACTGCTCCATTCATTGTGGGCGATATGGAGTGGAATTCGGTGTTTAATCTTGAATTGCTGACATAAATCAGTCATTGCATTGTTGTTCAGATTTGTACCATTATCGGTAACGATACTTTCTGGAGTTCCATATCGAGCAATGATATCTCTTTTGATGAATCGCACCACAACGGCTTTTGTCACACTGGCGTATGAAGCGGCTTCAACCCACTTGGTAAAGTAATCGATTGCAACTAGTATGAATCGATGACCATTTGAAGCTTTTGGCGAAATTGGCCCAATTACATCTATTCCCCACATTGAGAAGGCCACGGTGTCGACATTGACTGTAATTCCTTCGAGGAGCATTTATCTTGTTTGCGTAAATTTGACATAAATGACAAGATCTCACATGTTTGATACAGTCCGATTCCATGGTTAACCAGAAATATCCTAGCCTCAAAATCTTTTTAGCTAGCATATATCCGTTCATATGAGGTCCACATACTCCCTCATGAACTTCTTCCATTAGTTTTTGAGCTTCTTTTTCATCTACACATCTCAACAGGGTTGTATCGAACGACCTTTGTATAGGTATCTCCACTTAACAAGAAATGACTTGCCAGACGCCTCAATGATTTCTGATCCTTTTTTGTAGCACACTCAGGATAGCTACCTGTTTGTAAGAAAATTTTGATATCTTGAAACCATGGTTCACTTGACTCAATCACAGCACAGAATGCGGGTTCACTTCTTATTCGGACTTGCAAAGGTTGTATTCTTGCTCCTTCAGTGAATTGGATTAAAGAGGCCAAAGTAGCCAATGCATCAGCAAATTGATTCTGAGTTCTCGGCACATAAGTGAAGGAAATTTCTTTGATCAACTTGGGATCCTTAGTTTTAAAATCGCCTCGAGTTTGGAAAATGATAAGTGATGAATCTCCAAACACTTCAAGCTCCTCGATATTCATTTGAATTGCCATTTCTAATCCCATGATGCATGCCTCGTATTCCGCTACATTATTTGTGTAAGGAAACATTAATCTGGCTGATGCCGGGAACTGTTCTTCTTTTGGTGAGATGAGGACTGCCCTATTCCACACCCATATACATTGGCTGCTCCATCGAAATACAACTTCCAACTGTTGCTTTCGCTTCTGTTTCTGCTATCTGATGCCTTCATCTGGAAACTGATCTTGTTCCTTTAATTCTTCATCATCAACTGGGCTTTCGCAAGTTGATCAGCTAAAACTTGTCCTTTGACTGAACTTTGACTTACATAAGTGATATCAAATTCAGAAAGCAGCATCTGCCATTTCGAGATTCGACCAACCAAAGCCGGTTTGCTTGCCAAGTATCGCAATGGATCATGCTTCGTAATCAACTCGATCGAGTAGAAGAGCGTATACTGCCTAAGTCTGTGCATAACCCATACTAATGCACAGCAGGTCTTTCTATCTCTGAATACTTTTGTTCTCCATTTGAGAATTTCTTGCTTAAATAATAAACAGCTCTTTCTTTTCCTTCCTCATCTTTTTGCCCGAGCACACAACCCATGGATTCAGGAAGAATCGTAAATACAAGAACAACGGTTTCCCCGGTTTTGGAGTAACCAGTACTGGTGGATTCGTCAGATATTGCTTTATCCGATTAAAGGCTTTTTCACATTCGTCATTCCATTCAATTAGGGCATTCTTCTTCAGCAGTTTAAACAGCGGTTGGCACTTATCAGTCAACTGTGATATGAATCGAGCAATGTAATTCAATCTTCCCAAGAGGCCTCTGATTTCTTTAATGTTTTTGGTGGAGGTAAATCCTGAATTGCCTTGACCTTATCAGGATCGATTTCTATCCCTTTTTGGCTAACCATGAATCCTAATAATTTTCCAGATGTCACTCCGAAAGTGCATTTTTCTGGATTCAATTTCAACTGAAACTTCCTTAATCTTTCAAAAAGCTTCCTTAACACCACTACATGATCCTCTCCTTCCTTTGTCTTGGCGATCATGTCATCTACATATACTTCCACCTCTTTGTGCATCATATCATGAAGTATAGCAAGCATTGCTCGTTGATAAGTTGCCCCGGCATTCTTGAGAAAAGGCATGACTTTGTAACAAAAGGTTCCCCAGGCTGTAACGAATGTGGTTTTGACCTTATCTTCTTCGGCCATTAATATCTGATTATACCCTGAAAATCCATCCATGAATGAAAATAGATGATTTCCAGCGGTATTGTCCACTAAAACATCAATGTGAGGCAACGGGAAATTATCTTTGGGGTTGCTTTGTTTAGATCTCTGAAATCCACACAGATTCTTACTTTCCCGTTTTTCTTAAGTACTGGCACTAATTTGATACCCAATCCGAATAATCAGAAACCTCAATGAATCCTACTTCAAGCAACTTTTTTACTTCATCCTTGATTTGGAGGAGTAAATCTGGCCTAAATCGCCTTAATTTTTGCTTTTTAGGTTTAAAATCCTCCTTTATTGGCAATTTGTGAACCACAATGGATGGGTCTAAACCGGGCATATCGCTATACGACCATGCAAAAACATCCAAGTATTCGGTTAGTAACTTGGTTAAATCTTGTGCCGTGCTCTCAGGCAATTTTCCCCTATCCTCAGATTCCTAGGGTTTTCGCTTGTTCCCAAATTAATCACTTCAATGGTTTCGGGAATTTCAATCCTTCCTTGTTCAAAATTTTGCCAAATTTCTTGTGTTCTAAATTGATAATCAATATCATCTTCAATGTCTAACCCAGTAGAGTTAGAGGTGATATTGATATTTTCATTAATTATACGCGCGAGATATCCCTGAACTTCATCACAATTGTCGAATCTGGTTGAATATGAATGAGGAATGTATGAGAATATGTGAAAGCACAAACAGAAATAAATTTCATTAAACTGGGACGGTGTTTAAGTACACTTATTTGAGCATCACATAATACTGAAAAACACAAAACACAATCTAGTCTTAGATAAGTTCTTACTTAAAAGACTTAATACTAGCGCAAGGCACAGAGAACCAATTTCTCAAGATCATTTCTTTGGATGAAGCATCTTCTTTGATATCATCTGGCTGCTGGATATGATGTGGCTTTGGAAAGGAATGGCTGATGTGAGGGATTTTGATAATTGGATCATACTCCTTGTCGAGCTTCCTCCTTCTCATTTGGTTTTTCATTTCTGCCACTTCAGCACGAGTGGGGGAATAACCCAGTCCAAAGGTTCCCACCTGAGCTTCTTTTTCATCATTCATCATACAGACTTCGTCAAACATTTGGAGCCCGAAGTCTTCTTCTCCTTCTTTTCCAATGTAAGGGACACCGTCTCTTTGTAAATGGCATAATCCTGTTCTCCCATAACAGTGATGAGTTGACCATTGGCTATGAACTTAACCTTCTGGTGCAGGCTTGATGGTATTGCCCTGGCAGCATGGATCCATGGTCTCCCAACAGCAGATTGAATGTTCTGGGGATATCAATTACTTGGAAAGGAATAATGAAAGTTTGAGGCCCGATGGTAACTTCAAACTCCACTTCACCTATTATATCCCTTTTTGACCATCAAAAGCACGAACCACAGTAGAGCTTGGTTTGATGTTGACGGTTCAATCCCCAATAGGCTCAAAGTGGCTAAGGGGCATACATTCAAAGAGGAACCGTTGTCAACTAATACTCGAGAGATGACCTTTCCACAGCTTTTGACTACAATGAAGAGGGCTTTGTTATGTTGACCCCTTCCTCTCCCAGTTCTTCAGATGAGAAACTGATTTGCTCATTTGCGAAGATTGAGTTGATTATATGCCCAAGGCTTCTTCTGATACACCCTCTGGAACTTTCACTTCTTCTAAGGCTTTGAAAAGAGCCTCACGGTGTACATTAGAGCTAATCAGCAGACTCATGAGCGATATTTGGGCAGGTATTTTGGCCAACTGCTCGACAACTTTGTATTCACTTGCTTTCATCAGTTTTGCCAATGCTGACTTCTCTTCATCTTTCTTCCCTTCTTCATTTTGCTGCTGTGGCATATTCACAGTTGCATTCTTCCCGGTCGACTCATAAACTCTTCCTGAGCGAGTAAGGCCACCAACCATGGCCATTGAAGCATGATTTACCGCTTTATAATCAAATGGAGCGGCTTTATAATCACTCACAGCAAGGGGTATCTGAAAGGTATAGCTCTTGGGCTTTGATGAAGTTGATCCATCTTCACTGCCTTTGCCTATCTCGATTTTGATGGATCTAGGTCCACCTCCGATCATGCACACAAGCTCTTCTGGATCCGGAATTTCAGCGGTAATCATATTGATAACCGGTCCATGGTTTGGCAATGGGTTAGTAGAGACATTTGGAGCTTCAATGAAATCCAACTGGATGACTTTTGCATCAATAAGATCTTGGATTTTATGCCTAAGCCTCCAGCAGCTGTCTGTTGAGTGCCCGATTTGCCCCATGTGATATTCACACTTCAGCTCAGGATTGTAATTTTTAGGCCTGTAGTCTTCCCTAGGAACTTCAAGGTTGATCAGATTATCGGCCCTTAGTTTAGCTAATACTTGGCTAAGGGGAACCGGAATTCGAGTGAAGTTCCGCCTGTTGAACCTTGATTGTTGATTTGGGACTGCACTTTGTTGAGTCTGATCCTTATTCTGATTTTGATTCTGATTTGTTGACAACACGAATGACTTAGTGGGGCCAGTTGCACCGAAGTATTGACCATGCTGACGGTTGAATCTTTTCCTTTGTATGGGACATTTCTTGGTGCAGTATATTTCTTTTCTTGTTGCAATTTTCCTGCTGAAATTGCATTCTCAATCCTGCATCCAGCTATCACCACTTCTGAGAAACTTGCTGATGCATGCCCAACCAGATGGGAAAGAAAGGTTCCTCTAATGTGTTGATAAAAGTGAAAGTGAGGTCCTTTTCAGGCATCGGGGTGGTGATCCTTGCAGCCAATGCTCTCCAGCGCTGAGCATACTCCTTGAAAGTCTCTTCTTTCTTCTTCTTCAGATTGCTTAAATCCCATACCGAGGGCGCCATCTCAATGTTAAACTTATACTGATTAAAAAATGCCCTAGCCAACTTGTCCCAAGTATCAATTTCCTGATGGTCTAATTGGGCGTACCAGGCCAAAGCAGCACCAGTAAGACTGTCCTGGAAGGTTTGCACCATCAGCTTGTCAAATTTGCGTATTGCCCCATTCGTCGTACATACAATCTGGTATGCATATTAGGACAACCTGTCCCGTCATATTTTTCAAATTCGGTGCCTTAAATTTCTCAGGGAAGGCACCTTCCTCATATTGAGGCAAATTCAGGATCGCGGTTTGATCAAAACCATCGAACGTCTTCATTTTCTCAAGCAGTTTTCTCTCCATTTCTTTAGCCTGAGCTTCCAGTTCTTTCTTCAACTCAGCCGCATTAAACTCATTTGGTGACTCCTCTTGCTGAATAAGCTGTCCTCAATTTCTTTTCCTTTCTGTGCCCTGAGGATTCTTCAGAAGTTGTGGGGGTCTTAAGTTGTGCAAGACTTTGTGTTAAAGCCTGCATCTTCAGCAATTCCAAGGAGGGTTTGTTCCATGGTGTTGAGTCTTTGCTCATGGTCTGGTCTGTGGGGTTGTTCCCGGTGTTAGACATCTTAGCTCGGGATCTGGTAACAATAGGGCTCCTAACCGGCTTGGCGCTATCTTTCAAGTTTTGACTTAAACTCGAATTTGCTAGACCTGGACATTTATTTTTATTAATATTCTTTAAAGAATAAATGAATTAATATACATATGCAAGAATGTAGATATGCTATCACACAGATGCAAATGGGGATATTGACCAATGATTTTAAAAAAAAACAATTTGTATTAAAAGATAATGTTTGACATAACAAAAACTTCTAATGGTTTAGAAACCTTATTTCCTAGTGACTGAATCAAAACTACTTTCTAATGGTTTCAAAGAACCTTGATTCCTAAGGACTAAACCTAAACCAACTAAACCAGTCTTCTTGTCTTAGTGGGGCAACAATCTTGTCTTCCAGGGCTAGAATTTTCTTTCGAGCTGCCTTCAACTCGGCCTCTAAGAATGCAATTCTGCTTCAGCACTTTGCAGGCGATCCACCATTTCCCTCTCTCTTTCTTGGAAATCTTGGTGAACATACTTCCAGGCGAAGCCGAAACAGCTTCCATGTAGCAGTTGTTCAGGGTAAGTTCCGATGGTGCTGGTTGAAGGACATCGGGAGCTTATATTGGATATCCTTATTCTTCTTATTTGGCTAGCCACATACACCTGGTTGCTCTATACTTCTTGGTTTCCTTACTTTCTGGCTTGATTTCGAAAAAACTGGCTTCACTCTCTATTTTCCCATATAGCTCGGACTTGATTCGCTTGAATTCTTTAGCTGCTAGGATCTTGGTTGGATCCGATAATCAAGAGTGACTCGCTCCAAATTAGGCTTGACAGTAATATTTGCAGCATACCATACTGTCTGATAACACTTGAGGGGTAATAACCAGTACAGCGGTGAGTCCAATTAGGGGCACTGCCATGTATTCTTGCAACCTAGGATGGCAATAGGGCTTTTTGAACCAGCGAGTTGCCAATCATGTCTTCAGGTAGCATGTCTTCAGAATGGCAATTATCCCATAGAGGATGATATCTTCCATGTGGACCCTTTCAGCAAAGATTGGATGAGATCATATTTTCAGATTGATGAGGGATCCATAAGCCAATTCTTTTCATAGTGCTTAATGTGGCTAGCAAACCAAACCATCAGTAAGTGCATGCTTGCTTTGAACTTGCCCTGTCCTTTAGACTTGATGTGATTCAGACTACGGATTGTTCGGCTAGAAGAGCGGGAACATAGGATTTGCCAGCTAAATATTGAGAAACCAGCTCTATGACCCGGAAGTGGATGACAGGTTGCCATTAGGGAAGAGATGGTTGCAAAGGCAGCTACTATGAAGGCATTAACCCGGTTTTCTTCCCAAACTTCAAGTAGTACACTGAAAATGGCTCGGTTGCTTTTAAAGTATTCAGGGGTTCCAAACCAGTCCATCAGTGTGGTTAGCCGGAGGATGCAATATTCATTGCAATCATTGAGGGCTTCAATTATTGGTTCTTAATCCTAAAAAATTCTGAGAGATAATACGAACCGGGCTATGCTTGTGTCGGAACATAGATTACCTTCAGAGGTAGGAGGTGCTTGGAGTAGTCTAGTATACTCCTCAATGGTCGGGCTAAGTACATGCTGACCCAAACGAAAGACAACTTCTTCAGGTTCCCATAGATGAGTGAGGGCTCGGAACATGGTGAATGGGACATGGATCTTTGGTAGGCTGAGGATTGGGCCTAATCTATCCTCAATGAATGACTTTTGGACCGGACTAAAACTGACAAACCATCGGTCCGGTAGGAGCATTGGATCTTTGAAGGTTCCACTCGTTTTTCTCTAATAAGGCGAGCCCATAAGCTATCACTATGTCGGTTGAAGACATCATTTTTGGAAAATTTTTTTAAAAGGTATAAGCTAATATTTACAAAAGTTTTGAATTTTTTGATAGCTTTTATACTTTTTAGAATTTTCTTCTTCTTTTTTTTTTTAAGTATTTACATATGTTCATTTATATTTCAACTCCATTTTTTAGAAAAAGTTAGTCATATCCCATGCTAATGAATGCATGATTTGGTAAGGTTCTATAGGTTCCCCGATTTAGTGGTACTAAACCGGAGTGGGAGGACATTTCTTGATCTAGAGGGTGGAAAGCCACAGCCCCCGGACCTTACTTCGTCCTCCTCGCTCAGGCTCTTAAGACGGCCTTGGTACGACCGTATCTAGCACACAATCATGCTAATGCAAATGCAAAATGCAAACAAACAATCAAGCTTTTGCTTTCTATTTTACATACTTGCAAGGTTAGTATATATTTACAAAACAATTATTAAATATAATATACAAATAATCATATGTTCACATTGGTAATTTACAAAAAATGAGCAAGGATAAATTTAAAATTTATAATTCCTAAGTGGCTAGCCCTTTTTTTTTAAAAAAAAATTAGGTGTCCCCAGTGGAGTCGAAGCTGTCGAGCTTGGATTTCCACTATCTGGTTCATTTCTTCTAACCGATTCACATTAAACCCGAACCCATTTAACATGAATCCTCGACTAGGGGTTAAAAGAAATTTTTATTTTGAAAACTTTTTAGAGTCGCCACCCGATATAAATCGGGAAAAAATAAAAGCTAGGTTCAATGGGTCGGTTGATCCTAACTTAGCTACTAGTCTGCGAAAATTGATTTAAAACCAAACTTTTAAAACCATATATCATGGATTCGGGGGCTAACTATTAAACCAAATGGTTACCACTTTTGGAATTTTAAACTTATAATTTATCCTTTTCATGCTCAAAATTCAAATAAGATATTAAACACAAATATTTACAAGTCAAATCATTCATTTTTATTTTTTATGTGCTTTTCTTCATTTTTATTTTTATTTTTTTTAAAATATGAATATCAACAAATATATTTCCTTTTTTTAAAAAAACTTATATTTACAAAATAATTATTCACAATATTAAAAAAACAAAAACATTTTTTTCTTTTTTAATGTCGCCCCGCAGGTGCCTACGTACTCGCTAATCGAGATCAGACCAAACGTAGTTCTTTTAAAAAAAAACTTAATTTGTTGGTTCATTTTTATATTTTTGAACTATTCTCACTTTAAGTTCATTGAATTTTAAATTTTTATGAAAACCATTTTCGATGATCCTATGATCTAATCAATTGATTTTCATTTCATGAAAAATATTTTTCTAAGTCCAAAAATCACTTTTTTTATTATTATTTAAAATTTTGGTTTTGGAAAATCCAATTTTGTCATTTTTATTTTATTTTTATCTTATTTTATTATTATTTTTTTTTAATAATCATCATATAAATTCAAACATATTCAAAATATTTTATAATACATTAAAATTATTTTCATGCATCAAATACGCATTTCTAAAAGCAATTTATGTATAAATACATATTAAAATATTCAAAATATCAAAAAAAATTTATATGAAAAATAATTATTTTGATTTTTCTGGATTTTTCTAAATTTTTCTGAATTTTTTTGAATTTTTTATGAATTTTTCTGAATTTTTTACTATTTTTTGCTATTTTCTGAAATTAATTATATAATAAAATAATAATAAAATAATGCAGACTGACCGGGCCGTTGGATGGAGCGGATGCGATCTGGATCGTCTGATCTCAAGACCAATCCTAGCCGTTGATCTCGTTGACTTAATCTGGGGCGTTAATCACCTTGATCAAATCTGGGCCGTCTGATTTGGATGATGGAATCTGGGCCGTTGATCTGCTTGATCAAATCTGGACCATCTGATCTTGATGATTGAATCTGGGCCGTCTGATCTGGATGATTGAATTGGGCCGTTGATCTGCTTGATCAAATCTGGACCGTCTGATCTGGGCTGATTGAATCTGGGCCATTGATCTGCTTAATCAAATCTGGACCGTCTGATCTGCTTGATCAAATCTGGGTCGTTGATCTGCTTGATCAAATCTGGACCGTCTGATCTGCTCGATCAAATTTGGACGGTCTAATTTGGGCTGACCGTTGACCGATGACCGTTGACCTATGTCCGATCGGGTTGGGATTCGGATTTTCGGGTCGGACTCGGATATCCGTCTGGCGAGGAAGACGAAGTCGCGGCCTTTCGAGCATTCCTCGGCCGCCTGTGGTGGTTTTCGAGCCCTGGAAGCTTGTCGACCCGACGCCTATGGTGGTGATGCATCCGCTGGTGGTGGTGGTTCGTGCCCAGAACCACCGTGGACGGCGGTTCGAGGTGGTGGCTAACGGCGGCTTTAATTAAAAATTTTCGAAAAAATTTGCAGAGCTCATTTTGGACAAATTGATCAAATCTAAGCACACTTGATCACTTTAAACAACTCCCTAAACCTATTTATCACTTCTAATTGGATAAAAAATGATCCAAAATTTTCGAATTTGGAATTTTCTTCCTAAGAACCCTAAGTTTCGAAATTTTCAAATTTCTTGATTCTGATTGTGTTTGTTGAAATTGAATTGTGCCTTTTGATCCTAGTATCCTCTATTTATAGATTGCAAGCTCAATTTTATGTTTCGTATTACTTTAGAAACGAATCGATTTTTGCCTCTTCATTTGCACGAATTTAATTCAATAATTCGTGTTTTTCGTTTTAAACCGATGATGAATTGATGATTGATCTTTCATATTCTTCATCAGATCATCCAATGTGGGTAGATGAATCGCCCAATTTCATCAATTCTTGTAAATCCTCATTAATGTGTAATTGAAGCTTCATAAATTGCATTTTTTTTCAATTTTTCCAACTTGAATTTTGTGACTTTTGGGTTGCTTTTACACATGAATTGTGTATTGATCTTCATATTCCTTGTACTTTGCAATGGCATCATCAATTTCAACAATTAATGATGTTTTGTCAGTTAAAAATTGATGCAAGTAGGCAAAAGTCACTTTGAGGAATAAGATAAAAAAGCAAAAATTTGCCTTTGCTAGGTTTCGAACCTGGGTCCTTGAGCTTGGGTGTGTATTTGGGTCAATGTGTTTAATCAACAGGCCATTTGGCCTGTGCCTTGATCACTTAGCCAACTTCATCAATACTTAAGGCTTTCAAATGAATGAGCTTAATTAAACAAATAATTTTTTTAATTGGTTTAATCAGCTTTAAAACAACTTATAACTAGAATTTTGTCTATATCAAGCTCAAATAATAACTTATATTTTTTCTCTCATTTTTTCTTTCATTCTTTTTCTTTATTAATTCTCTTTTCTTGGCTTTTTTTCTTGATTTTTGTGATTTTTTCATTTTTTTTGTGAGCTTAATATAATACTAATTCTAATTACAAATTAAAGCCTTTAAGTTGGGCAAAAATTGGGTGTCTACACAAACCAAAATCGAAAATCGAAAAAAAAATTAAAATCATGATTTTAAACTGAAATTGATGAACTGGTTAACCATATTTTTTGGATTGGTTTTCTGGTTTGTTTTTTTTTTTTTTTTTTTCCCACCCTTACATACGACTGCTGGATCTCATAACCAATAGGTCTAGACTTACACAATGTAAGATTTATGTTTCCTATCAAGACTTTACATAGTAGTATTACAATACGGGCTGCATAAAAGAAAATAAAAGCAAGAAAAAAAATTTTGCATGTATTCTTGTAGCATCCTTCATGGCACACAAAAAATTTCTGCATCCAAATATTAACACTTCCATTCTAGTGGCAGGGCCTCGGTTGTCATGACCTAATAGGGGCTTAGTAGGATTGTCCTGAAGTTGTCATATTCGTGTGCACCCGCAATATGAAAACAGTCTTGCAAGTCAGAGATTATAAGACTCTATTTATTTATTAACTTCTCATACATTGATCATACAATACATATAATGCTATTATTGAAACATAACTATGGAATCCGATTTTCCCATTCCCCAAGATCGAGAGAATCGGTATCCCTACCAATAATAAAAATTGGGTTTTAACTATAAAATACAAAATCTAAATGTTATACAATTTATCAAATTTGTATTCTAAGTTCATTACAATTATCTTTCTAACTCCATGAAAGTCTGATAGGGAAATCAATCTTCACACATTCCTAGCTTATTCCAGCAAGCATTAGCCCTACACAAAAAACTGTTGGGGGGGTGAGCGAAACACGGCTCAGTGAGATAACCTGACTAAACCACACATCAACAATAACAAACAAGTTTATTATCAAGCAAGTGTAATGTACCAATCAAACATATGCGCAATTACAAGTTTGAAGAACCGGAATCCAAACAGGATGTAGATTTACGCCCTCACATCAGGGTTGAAGGAACCTAGTCAAGGATCAATCCTTATGACCCACCCCAAGAGAATAGAGAACCATAGGAATAGCAGTACTTACTTTATTTTATCACTTCATTAGATATATTTTCTTCACTCAATTTCCTTTCGGAACAAAGAGACTCCATTAAGTATTAGTCATTTCAAGCGATACCATGGGCAGCGTTCCTTCTTTTGCCAAGTAGTTGTGGAACGAAAAGAACAAGGATAATCTTGGAAGAACTAGGAAATCTACATCTAGAAAAACCAAGCATTAACCGAGATCCGAAATACTAATACGAGTGGGCTGTCACACTTTTCTATGCAGTATATGCAAGTTATGCATGCATGACCAATTCAATAGATAGTCGAATAGTATTAGTTAGGTTCTTAAGTGTCTATACAATTCACAGACAAACCTTAACATGCCTCATACATTAATTATCATACAATGTAATTATTACATCAATATGGTGTTTTAGCAACCAATCATACACCAAGCACCATGGATATACCCAGCCCCACATGCATAACAGTATTAATATTATTACATATGCAACTATGCTACAAGCACAAACAATGTTAAGGTCAAAGTTACTCACCTGGTATCCTTGCTAAGTCGTAGTAATCTACTGAAATTCCAAAATGATCTGTTTCTCCTATAGAATGAGATAAAAATACTTATTACTATACTATATTTGCATAACAATCTCGTTGTGCCCTTTTGTCTCCCAAGTCAACCTTTATCATCTTAATCCTAATTTCGTCATTTAAATATGGGTTTTAAGATTCATAAAGCTTAGTTTCTTCGGTTGAGTTATAAAATTTGTATAACGCTTGTTTTTCTTAGGAAAAGTGTCTTAAATGATTTCAAATACCAATTTCGATAGCATAATCTTAACCTAGATATATTTTATTGTTTTAACTTTGATATTAACAAATAAATGGGTGTTTAAAACTTATTGGACATACTGTTTCATTTTCTAGTTTATTCTTTTATTTTGTATGTTTTTCCTTATATGACTATGGATTCGAAATGTTTATACTAGATATCTATTATTCCAGTTTTATATTTTAAATTCTTACTTCATGTTTATTGCCTTGTTTTATGTATCTACTACTAAGCTTTAGTGATTAGATTCATAAGGGCTTAGTGATTAATTTTATTTTGTTTTGCTTCTCTTGATCTTATTTGTACTTATATGTCAAGAAGTGTTTTTACCAATATAGATTATTTAAATTTTTGCTTTTTTAATGTAGGTAAAAACAACTAAGGTTCTTAATTATTATTTAATTTTTTGTCAACCTTATTTGTTTTTTTTTTTATAATACTTTGTTTTATATTTTAGCCATAGCTACTATTTTTAGACATCAATTACTTATTTTTTTTTTAAATTAGTAAGTAAGTTAAGTGATTTTACTAATTCTAAAATTTGTTATAGAAGCTTTCTAATAACTCAATTTTGTTATATCCTTTAAGGATCTTATATATACATATATATATATATTTTTTTTTTTTTTTGAATCTCTAATTTTTATATGTTTTATTATTTCTATTCCGGTAGTAGCCTATAATTAGTCATTTTTTTAAAGTTTACGAAATACATTATATTTTTACAAAATTCGTATAGATAATTATTTCTTACTAAAAAGTGACCTAAATAATTTTAAATTCATGTTTTTAGTGTAAAATCTTTAAACAGGCTTATATTACTTATTTTAACTTATATTTTGTTGTATAAATAGATGTTAAAAAGCTTGTTTTGCATATTATATGCTAGTTACTCAACTTATTTAATTATTTTCTTCCTACTCTTATATTCCTATAGTTGGTGTAAACTTTCCTATATTATATATATATATATATATTTGTTTCCTATTGTCATTATTAACTTTTATCATTGGTAATGAGTTTTCTTATTTTTAATTTATATTTTCCATAATATCTTTAGTGATAACAAATTTTCTTTTATTGTTTATTTTGTCAACCCTATTTGTTTATGTAGTTAGAATTTCAATGATTAATATATGGTTCCAATGATCTTTTAAATTCATCTAAGTATTATTTTGTATTCCAAATTATAGTTTTCTCTCAAGTTTAATTCTAACTCATTCAAAAATCTTTCATTGTTATCATACTTTTAATATACCTAATGACAAGTTTCTTTATTATAATTTCATGCATCATATGCTTAATATAATATATATTCTTTTTAGTCATCTTAGGGTTTATGTTGGTTGAGTTTTTTTTATCTAGATAGCATTAAAGACATATTCTACTAATGCCTTTGAACTACATGTATTAAGTTTTTAGAGTCATAGCCTTATAGTGACAACAAAATTAGAATCTAGGGTTTTCTAAAATCTAAGCTTAATTTTCTTCATAGTTTTCTTTACTAGATATGATATTCTAACTTAATCAAAATTATTATCACCTATTATTCTCATTCATTTTAATATTAACATAATTGAAGGAGGCTATTCATGTAGAATTTCTATGACAATTCTATGCCTTTAATTTTCCTAATTTCTACACATGAAGGAGATTGTAAATTTGTAGAATAGGTTTAGACATTACCTTGATGGTTTAGAGGGAGACATGATAAATTCTCTTTCTTATATAGACAAAAACCTACATATATAGATAAAAAGATAAGTTTATCATATTCTAAAAATAAGATAACTAACCACAACATATTCTTACCCTTGTCTTTTATTTTGTTGAATAGTTGATAGCTACTTGTAGTGGAGTTGCAAGAAAAATGGAGTCTTAGTTGATGGGTCTTTGGTTGATGGGAGCTCAAATGAGGACAGTTTGTTGTAAGAGAAGTGGAATTGCAATTTTTGAAGAATTTTGTGTGTTTCACGGTTTTGAATTTTTGGGAGGGTAGGACTTGCTTTGTTGGTTGTCCATTATTTATAGGATTCAAGACAACTTATAAAGGAAGGTTTGTAACAACTTATGGGGAAAGGTTTCTAATAACTTATGGATGAAGGATCGAGAAAACTTATTTAGGAAGGTTTGACTAGTTTAGGCTTTAATAAATTATGTTGTTGTTGTTGTTTTACGAAAGAGGAAGAGAAATCTTTGTTTATCGGTTCTACAAGTCCCTTTAAGTAATTCAACAAGTTTACATTAATTAGTGGTTTTTATTTGGTGCATTTTCATTGGTTGATGTGTTTTAAAATTGACCTCATATACTCTTTTCTACTCTCTTAAGCTAGCTTACATGGTGGAGAGACTTGTAGCAAAATATAGGCTAGTTAAGTGTTTAAATTCTAACCTCATGTGCAAGCTACTTCTTAAGCAAGGCTACATGGTGGAATTGGGTCCAAATAATTTGTTAGTGATGTGTATTCTTTATGGTGGAGAGACTTGGAGTAATTTTGGGCTGGCCAAGTGTTTCCAATTTTCACCGTGACTTGTAACAACATTTGAGAGAATATTAATAAATTCAAATATCTAGCTAATTTCACCAAAAACTATCTCCTATGCGTATATTTATGTTAGTTATATGAGAATTTTATTTCTAACAATTTATTTAAGGTCCTAGAATATTTCTAAAATATTGTTGAGTTTCAAATTTTGAGTTTAAAATTTACGCGATTTAGTATTTCTAAAGTTTTGTTCTACGCAATTAAGGTTTTAGGGTCCGATAGGTTAAAATATAAGATTAGTATCTACAGACTCTAAATTTTCTAACTAAAATTATGATGTGGTCTAAATTTTTATTTGAAGTCTAAATAATTAATTATAGGTCTGTTTATAACTCTTCATTGGGTATTTATATCCCTAATTTTTTATCTTTAATAGGCTATTCTTATTATACACATACCATAAATTATTAGCTTTTAATGCATTTAAAATTTAAAGCCATTTATTTATTTATACATATATACTTTATTCTTGGTTCTTGACTTGGATTACAAAATCTATCTTTGGTGTCTTTTTAATGCATTTATTTATTTAGATTCTTAAGGTTTTTAAATCATCAACAGGTTCAAAATACTCTAAAGTTACTAACTAAGGTCTAATCAGGTCTAAAATCCAATATCTATCATATATTTAGGATTCTAATTTACGATCATGTTATATGTTAATCATACTATTATTGTTATATTCCTTTTGAAAATATTTCTTTAGTATATATCTCGTATATGCACATATATATTTTTATCTAAAGTCTAGATTTATAAATATTAATTTTCTTTTAATCCTATTATATATTTTTAAACTTTAGTGATCCTTTTTTTAAATTATCATTTTCTAACCAATAGGCTTTAAAATTAATTTTTCTTCTATATGTGTAATCTAAGACTATTTATAATCACTTGTAGAATTTTTTACTTGTGTTGTAAAATATTATCTTTCGTTGCCTAAAAATTTATTCATCTTGATTATTAATTAATTATGATTATGGAAGTTATATTTTGTGCTTCAAAATTATTTGTAAGGATTCAAATCCTTCTAATTTTAACAGAATGTGTTTATACTTTAATGTTATCGCAAAAAATTGGAAGTGGCCTTTATGACTTTTCCTCGAAGTTCTTCAAGATTCTATGTTATAATTTATTAATTATCATATTCAGGTTATCTAAAATTCAGGGGATTATATCAGTAGACATGTGCTTCATGAGTAAACCGGATGGCACATGATTCTCAATTGCTTTTAACCGCAACTTAACCTATCTTCAAGTACATCCATAGAAATGGTACCAACACAAACGATTTAACTTATACTTGTTTCATCAGAAAGTAAAATTTAGAGATGGAGCATGGAAGGGGTAACTGAGCCGACAGAACTCCATCAACTCCACAGATCGCTAATTCACAATTTTTTGTAATTCATATAATGTCAACTCCAATTTCTGCTGAACATAATAAAGGTCATAAAACAGTATTTGCCATGTCTATACCCATCCTGCACAGGCTACCGAAGCCACACAGGCTCAGAAAGGCCACTCTATATGACAGACTTCAACTTTTATGTGGCAAGTACATATAGACAGCTTGAAATAACGCGGATAAAGCACCTTTTAAGTGTTAAATCCTTTGAATCCTATAGTAGCTCCATCAGCTGCTGTGACACATCTGCAACAATGAAAAAGTAAATAAAATAGATAAATTCAGCATGAGGTCAGTTCTTTCTTAGGCAAGAAAATAAATTCACTAGACCACAAGTAAAGCTAGCATTAGCATGCCACTTCCATTGGAAAAGCTGGCATCCTCCATAAAAACCTGGTTACAAACAGTATGCATGGCAACACATGGATTCACGATCCACATTTTGCCACGTGTCAATAGCATGGTAAAAGGCAGGCAATCTAGGACCAGGTATTTATGTATCTAGTTTGCACAAGTTTTTCAGTGCCCTAGACACATGCCCTGACTAAAACTTACTTCACAGTGAACTTATGTTCTCAATCAAATCATCTGTCTTACTTGAGGCTGCGAATGCAGACATAATACAAATCTACAAGAAACAATGACTGCCCAGTGAAAGACTGCAACAAATACCAACAAAATTATTGTTTTCCAGCAGTAATTTAGTACCTTGAAGAATGGATGGAGTTGCCTGAAATTCCTTCCAGATGTTATGGTAACCTGCAAGATCCATATTGAGAAACCTGGCAGCAAGGAATGCAGCTCCAGCAGCAATCTGATGGGGCTTGAACTGTAGCCAAAGTGAACTTCGGAGCCTGCAAAACATGCAAAAGCACATTACAGAACTGCATTATAAAATAATAGCAAAGAAGGAATGTGGTATCACAGGTAGCAGAAAAATTATCGGACAATTCCAAACCAAGCACAGATCACAAGCGTACCAACAGCATGAGGAATGGTTCCTTCTCAACAACCTCTTGCAAAGTAAGGTTAAAGCACGGACAGCAGAAACCATATATCAGCGTAAATGTTAAATCAAAAGATATAGCAAGCTAAATTATTATCCTTACCAACCATAAAGCAGCAATCTTTGTTGAATACATTCCAAGAATCTCAAGAAGTCGGACGGTTTGATGGTAGTGAACTGACATAATAGCAATTATCTAATATCACAAAGATGATACATCATCCCAACACCAAAGTCAGCAGCAGGATCTCCCTTTTTGACTCCAATCAAACTGAATGCATATGAGGAAGCATAATTGGAACACATTCATCAAATGAACACAGCACTGTATAATTCTCCAAGAAAACACCATTGTCGTCTGGCCTACAATCCACAAAACCCAGATACATGGACTAAAGCTGCAAGGGATGCATAACAGCCTGGCAGGAATCACCACTCAATGCCAAGATCTTCAACCGATGAGCAACATTGAAGAAACAAACTGATGTTCATAACTTCGTTTGAATGGATAAATCATGTGTCATTAATGATGGCATCTTTTTTTTTTTTTTGGGGAATGGTGATAATTATTGTACATGATGATATATCACTTTAAGAACATGATAAAGAATTATATAAAGCTCGATTTTCTTCACTAGACGAGTAACTTCATCATACAACCATCCCAAAAATCGACACAATTGCTCTCTCTCCCTCCCCCTCCCCCACTCCCCACATCTCCCTCTCTGCTCTCTTCCCTGTCCCACCATGCCTTTCCCCACCCCTCAAAAAACCATCAACTGGCCAACACCATCCACCTACTTATATTTTCCCCACTTTCTTCTCTCATTCCCCCATTCCCTAGTGTCTGTTTCAAATGAAGCTGCACTGAGTCAAGGGTTCTTCCATAGGTTTTGCACCTAAGATATCCTTTTTCTAAGATCAGGCAGTAGTGGCCCCATCAGAAAACACAAGACTGAGGTAAATCAGGATATTTTTGCTATAAACTGGTATCTCCACATCATCTGAAAATGAAAGGTCATTCTTTGGGAAGATTTCAATATATATATATATATTGCACGACTTAGCAGGACAGAGTCTAATACCATCAGACAAGAATAAGGATCCATTGGAAAAATTTACAAAATGCAATCACCAAAGATAAAGGAAGGCACACAGGTACAACTTCAAATGCCAAGGGAAAAAGAGAGAGAGAGAGCAGAAAGATTAGCATAGAAAGATGGGCCAGGATAAAAGCTACAATAGAAGGCCAGAACTTCTCATATATACTCCAATCAACAGTCTCCACTCTATTGTGGTGTCATTCTGCAGACAAATATATAGCCTTTCTTCAAATTGCTATCGGATGATATGTTGGCTCCCCAACCGCGTGCCATACTAATTAGTTACCCACCTCTGCACTATTTGTCACAAACAAGGAGATCAACCCATATGTTGCGAACAAAATGTACATATGCTGTATTTGGATTGCTTCTGCAAAGAAGCCTTTCAGAACTCAATATAGCACATGCTGAAATCTATATGACTCACTCCATTGACTTGCATCCTTTATTTTGCATCAATTGATGATGATATCCGACAATGTTCATCTGTCCACATCTTTAATGTGGCATTACTCCATGGATCTAAGAATTCCCTTTGGTTTAAATTAGCTACATACAGTCATTTAACTCCACATAATTGTAGAGAGCAGCTGTTTTGTTTTTTGCATCCTACATCAATTTCAATAGCAAGATATAGACCTTTCTTGGCCTGCCTCCACTCAATCACGGAGTTCACTGATCCCAAAGACAATTACAAATTTAACTTTCTCTTTAATGCAACAATAAGGGATGAAAACTTATAAAAAAAAAAAAACAATAAGGGATGGAATGTATTAAGTATATACTTCAGATCTGGAGTAATCTCAGGCCAACAACTCAACAGGAAAAAAAAAAATGGTTTTATGAATGAGGATCCCAACACTAAATTGGTGAACATCAAGCTTCTTTCTGCCAAAAAAGACATGTGATAAAGAGGATGAGCCCTTTCGTATGTTCTCATCTATTACCTAAGACTACCACAAGTGCAAGCGGGTTAACCATGAAGCTTAAAAATGAACGGCAATCAGTAGTTTGAAGAAGGGACAGCATCGGCCTGCTATAAGTACAATGTAAGCCAGAGAAAATATAATAATCAAAACAATGGTTTTGCTAACCTTGAATTGGTGAAAAAAAAATTAGGATTAAAATCACAAATGATACTTGAATTTTAATAAAATATGTAATTAGGCACCTGAATTTTAAAACTGATCAATTTAATATAATAATTTTTTGTGTACTCCAATAATACCTCCGTCAAGTTCTTTCAGATACTAAATTGATCAATTTCAAAATTCAAGTACTAAATTGATTAATTACACAATTAAGATAACTGATTGCATATTTTGTTAAAATTCAAAAACCATTTGTGACATTATCTCAAAAAATTATGCAGATTAAAGCAAGTGAACCACTGGAAAAAGAAGCTAAATGGAAGATAATAAGGCTTGAGAGTTGTCGTAAAATAGAAAGGTGCTGAGAAAATAATCTTAAAAAAAAAGAAAAGAAAAAGAAAAAAAGGGGGGGGGGAAGAAGAGGAGGGGTTAGAAGAGAAACAGGAAAAATATGATGGTGCAACAATGATAATGCCTCACAAGGAGCCATTCAGCGAAACACTGTTACAACTGTTTATCATATTTGTATTAGGTGGGCTAAAAACTGTCTTTAATTTGTCAACTCATATAAGGTGTTCAACTTCAAACAAATTAAACATCACACAATATAATTGATAAGGGATAATATCATAAATAGTACTTAAACTTTTGACAAAACATAGGCCAATAAGAAAAATACCTTTAAGATCTTAGTTGATAATGCCAAAGTCTTTGTCAATTGGGTTAATGTCACCAATGGTACTTTAACAAAATATGCAATTAGGTACTTGAACTTTGGAGCCGATCAAGCCCATATTTAATTCAATAGCTACTAAAAAAATATTTAAGGGTTAATGACCCATTTGGTACTTGAACTTTACTCCAAAAACAATTTACTACCTCAACTTTAAATAGATCAATTTAATACCTAAACCAACTTTTCGTTGACACATATCATACCCAAGTTAACACCGTTTATCTCCGTTAATGACATGGCAAAAACACCCATTCCATGCCTGACACATGTAATTTATTATGTAAAAAAACAAAACAAATAGTATTTGTCCCAAACATGTCATCAAATCCTTTAGCCTGATTTGCGTGGAAGAAGTCCACACTTCATATTCTCCTCTTTTCCTCATCTCTATCCCTCTTTGATTCTGACGCTAATGGCAAAGACTAGGAGCATAGCAAAGGAATATTGGGCTGTAGAAGCTGGGAATTTGACAATTGCATCCAGAGAACCCGATTTCAAGCCTAGAGGAGGAGAGGAAGTGTTCGACACCAAACTCCTTGACGACGATATTGAATTTGAATATGGGTATATGAATCTGTCCAAGAATTAAAGCTTCTATTCCCGTACGGGTCTACTCCTCCTATACCAACTAGACCCATAAATCGTATGCACGAACTTAATGACCCACAAGCCCTCTCGGTAAAAAGAACTCCTCTTTGTCTCCATCTTCTTCTTCCTCCTCTTTTTCAACATTTCAGGATTTTGAGATGAAATTATTTCAAGGAAGAGGTGGAAGTAAGTTTAGCTCCAGAGTTCTGTGTCTTGAGGGTCGATATGGCGGTGTTGGGGGAGTGTCTTCTCTTCCAGTAATAAAAAAGAAAAAAGATTTGCACATGCAATATTGTAGGGTTTCGTTTACGCTTACAGTTTTGATTTGGGTTTTTTTTAGGCTTTTAATTTATGTTTAGGGTTTCGTACTTCCATACGAGTTTTGACTAGAACAAAAGTTTCACACGGTGTTCAACTTCTAGGGTTTCGATTCGTTAAGTATTGTAGATTAATTTGGGGTTTCAGATTCAATTTGTTTGATTGAAGACAATCAAGGATGGGATAGATTCGGGTATGTTCTAGTCATAGAGATCTTAGTCTGTGTTTTGCTCAAAGGGGTTTAACCATTCTTTAAAAGTTTTGGGTGTAAGAAAGATGAGAGAAAAATGTCTTATGGGTTTTTTTTTCATGTGTGAATGTCACATGTCATTCTAAGATAGGCTTGGTTCGAACATGTAGATGAGAGTTAACAGAGTTAAGCCAGGTGGTGATTATGTCCTTAAAAAGTTGGTTCAGGTAATAAATTGATTTTCAAAGTTTAGATAGTAAATTGCTCTTTTGAGCAAAGTTCAGGTAACATTTGGGTCATTAACCCAATGTTTAATTACAAAGATCTTGGAGCCACATTGTCCTAAGATTACGCTATACTTAGTATGAGTAGATTTCTTTTGAATGGAAAAATGCAAGTTTCATGTATATGAGATAACCATGTCCCTACAAAGTCTAATTTGGGCCACCCAGTCAAGAAACATAAGCCTAAAAATAGGAACTTGAGAAATGCATATCCCAGACAATTTTGTCAAGTGGTAGCTGTTAACAATTGCAAGCACTAGTCCATTTATTGACCAAAAGCACTACAACAGCTATGACCTGAAACGTATACAATTACCCCCCTCCCTCTCTTCCATGTAACAAAAGGGCATGGCCATAATATGACAAGCCACTTCAAGACACAAAAACCAACCTACAAAATCATGTATTGGTTCACTACAATTTGCATATTGTAGGTTACCCCATGAAATGTCCTTACTAGAATTTAAACCCAAAACCTCAGGCAAGTTATCATGAGACTGGATTGGGGCTTAATCACTAGATCTACCCTTAAGGTACCTGAAATAGTAGCTTTTCAGGGGTTAAGGAAATAGCAGTTGTGATTAGCCTATAAGAGAATTTTACATGTAATTTGGAAGAAGGAAGAAGATGTCCTCAATAATGAAAAAGAAAACAGGTCCAAAGCCCTCAAAGTAGGTCAACCTACAAAGAAATTCGGCTACCTGATTGTTTATACCTATTATTAATAGTGAAGCTACTGTATAAATCAGCAGCATCACTACTAAAATGCAAAATTTCCATTTAGAAAACCAACCTTTCATTCCAAACTATCCTTACCATTTACTCATAGAAGGATATGCATGATTTAGAAGTCCAGCAAAATCATATCCACTAAATAAAAAAAGATATAGGTGAAAGAAGGTAGGCCTGGCCAACCAGAGGTAACAAGCTACCTCAAAAATGCTGTAATAGTGGTGAGGATTAAAGTTATGGAAACAGCAGCAAACAGGCAACAATGAAACAAAAGTTCACTTGCAATTGAACTGGGAATACATAGGAGGAAAAGGTGCACATAATCAATGGGCCATGGCTCCCAATGGTTTTTAGAAATGGTGAGGAGTAAACAAAATCCCAAAGAGAAGGCTATGGAGAAATAAAGATGGATGAGGCTGTCTTTGAATAAACAATTATGAAGTTGATTGATTATAAGCACGATTTTTTGTTTCTCAAGGGAGGCAAAGAGTAAGGGGTGATCCCTGGACCTATGCTCTTAGTCATAGGAACTCCACCACTAGATCACATGACTAGCGGCTAAACAAGGGCATCATAAACTGTACATCAATTAGACATCAGCACTTCAGTTGAAAAAACAAAACTTTCGATCAACTGCACATCAATCCGCCAGCTAAGAATATCATAAGATGGCACGCTAAGCTTGTGTATACCCTGCAATTATATGCCATGCCAAACAAATCAATACCAATCACTAAAAACAGTTTGAACCATAAGAATAGACAGAAGACAATAAAGAACTCAAGTCTATATCCCTCAGTCTTTCTAAATAGATCAAACCTTTACTGGCACTGGTTTAGGCTTACCTCCATAATACCATGATTATACACTCAAAAGTTTTTAAAATAATTTTGAAACACCCTGTAAAGACAGAACTGAACATTGTGAAACAACAATCACCATGACTACTACATCACCAGTCCAGTCTAGAGTCAAGCCCAGGGTATGCACTAGCTAATTTTCCCCAGAGGTTCTCTCAATGCATGGCATTTTGTACAGATCTACATTCTTATCACAAGCAAAGGCAGAAATTAAATGCCATTTATTGCAATTTGTCTAGGACTACTTACCCCTCACTGATCAACTTTAATGCCAGGTTCACCACAACAGTATGCGAGAGACCTAGCTTGTTAAGAACAGATGTAAGGGGAGCATATGGATGCTGCACATTGAGCTCAAAATTCAGTGTAGTCAATATCAATTGTTCAGCGTCAGTCACACGTTCCCGATATTGCTCAAACCAATCCTGCTTTATACCAAGCCAACAATGCAATGCTAGTAAGCAATAACATATATCAAATGTATCACGTGGCAAATAAGTATAGGCAGTAACTTTTCCTTTCAGTAAGAGCAAAATGGACATAATACTCACAACAGGAAGCAGATAGGACAGCAAAGAGATGTCCTGCTTGTGATAAATTTCGCAGGATGCCTGCAAGATATTGTTCAGAGGGCGTGGAGTTTCCTCCGATTTCGAGGCCAGGAAAAGAGCAGCAGTAGCAATCAGCTGCATAAATGTCAGTCATATTACATTGTTAGTCTAGCAAAGCATTACCAAAACATAAAGTGAAGCACATATAGAAAACAAGTAATAATGGATTCATTGCTATCAACTAAACAATAGAACAACCAAAAAAAAGAAAAGAATATAAGCTTAAAGTTCAGGACAGTTCACCCCTAATATATTGGGTTTGCTTTTTTGGGGTTCAGAATGGGGGGCTAAGTTATAATTACAGAAGTTGCCACCTTCCAAACATCAAACCAAGTAACATTATCCCATCCAAACAATAAAAATATTAAAAAAGAAAAAAATTCAGCACATTTTTTGTTACTTTTGGATCAAGAAGACTGCATCAGAGAAAGTCAAAAAACAACATATTAGGCTATTATGGGGAAAAATAAATAAAGAAAGAAAGACACTCACATATCTGTCATGGCATGCATGAGATCGACGTATAAAGAATCTGTGGCAGAGAACCATGGCTGTTCCAATAGTAGTCTGTGGCCTGCAAAGTACAAATATTTCCTTTATTGTGCACAGAAACATTTAATAATAATAATAAAGATGCTTTTCGTAGCTATAAAAGCTTACAAATCGAGCTGCAACCCAAGATTCTGAAGAAATGCACAATAAGAATACCGCAAATGGGTCTCCCTCAGTGCATCAATACCGTCCTTCCTAGATGGAGAATGTCTTTCAATCTCCTCCCTCGACATAAACAATACCTCATCATCTTCCAGTTGAGACCGCTCACGTTTACAACTTGTTGATGTAGAGGCATCGGCATTGTATCGGGAAGGAAGAGGAACAGTATTTAATCCTGATAGAGGCGCACTCTCATGCATCACAGGCGGAACATAGTGATTCCTGCAGGCTCCCCATGCTGATGAAGAATACTTTCTTCTTTTCATAGATGGAGCACCATCATAATTCAAGCAGTCAAAATTATTTGCATTGATGTACTGATTATATTTTCCAGTATCTCCATGGATATTGCCATAACTCCTGACATAATTGAAAGTCCTGTCATCGTTGTAACTCTGATAGGTTGGAAAATTCCAACAATTATTTCGGTACGTCCCTCCCTTTTGGTAATAATTTTTCCCAGAAGACATTGCTACTTTGAACTGTAGAATCAACTCAGCCTGCATAAACACATACTATAGTCAGTAACGAAACCATCTGTTCCAAATATTATTATCCACACAGAACCATCTAAGGCACTTATTTAGCCGCACAACCCCCCACCACCCAAAAAAAAAAAAAAAAAAAAGAGGTTCATGTAAAGACATGCCCGAACCAATTAATTATATCAGCAATAACACAAAGTATAAACCTCCATCCAAACAATCTTATGCTCTTCTATAGCATCACGGACAACTAATTACGTGACAACGGGTTCTTAAATACTTTCAATTTACACTATATTAAATAAACACACCAACTGCAAACCAATTGACCCTTCTCATCAGACAATATCAAGCTGACTTCTGTCCAATGAGACGAAGTTCAAAATGGAATAAGATCTATATATAATTTTGATTTAATTATCAATCCTTTTAGGGAATCATCGGTTTAGTCACTTTAAAAAATCCAGCCTTTTCTTTCCGTTCTTATGAAAACTAATGAAAAAATCTCACCCTGTGACCCTGATTTGTCCTAAATTGCTTCAACGGAAGGACAGAGAAAGGATTTACCCTAAATTGATTCACTGAGGCGACAGGACCTAGTTTTTCCTTCCTTTTTTTCTTCTATTTATTATCATCATTGTTGCTATTATTCTAATTTCTGTTAAAAATAGTCCAGAATTCTCATAATCCGATAAAAAGAATTCCACAAAATAGATCATGCACAAAGCAGATCAATCAACTGAAAGGCGTGATTTAAAACACAAAATCGAGAATAAGACCAAAAAAAAAAAAAACCGACAATTCCAATAGAAAAAGGTCAATAGGCATGATCAAAACATGGTAATTACCTGAAAACCACGAGAGGATAGTCAAAGATGAAAACTTTAGCGAGAGATTCTTAGAATTAGGTAGGAATTGAAGCTAGCTATATGTATATATACATATAGAGAGAGAGAGAGATTCGAATTAGGTCGAATTTGGGAATTCGGTCTAGCAGTTTTCGCTTTGTGGCTTTTTCTTGTGGGTAAAAGAAGGTGATCCACAATGTCAGACAAAAAATTGAAAGAAAGTTTATCCAACAATACAATCACTGCTTTTCCATTTTTAATTTTAGAGCGTATAAGCATCACGTTTCGGTTGAGGACCGGGTCTACGTCGAGACACGTTTTAAAATGGGTTTTGACCTTCGTAACCCATCTTAACATTAGGTCCGATTAATGGTCTCCATTTCCATATCCCATTATTTCTATTTACAAACTTAAAAATTAAAATATATGAATAAACTTAGGCCTGTAATTGGGACATTTTGAAACAGTTTTTATAAAACTTATTTCCATTCCAAGACTTTATATATGAAGTTTTTCACCTAGTGCCCTATATTGGCCCGCTAAGCTAGTGGAGGAAGTTGTTACTCAGCCGAAAACTCATCCAATTAATATTTTAATAGATCTTAAATTTAAGAAAGAAAAATAATGTTCACATGGCACAATGCAAAAAGTTTTCATAATTGTAATATAGCAATTCCTTTAGATGCTAAGATATCCTTCAAGATACAAGATTTAAAAATAAAAATAAAAAAAATTTCAATCAAGGCTTTACTTGTCAAATTTTATAAGAGTCGATTTGTACTTATAAAGTGGTGTGAAATCTATATTTATGCAACAATGAGCCGAACTAAGCTTTGCATTTTATTAAGTTAAAAAAGTGTAGGTTTGATCTCAAACTCATTAAGAATTCTTATGTTAAACTCGTCTTTGAAGCTTATTTAGATTAACAAGCTTAAATAAATTTAGTTCAAACTTAAACTCATTTTAATTAATGAGCTTTAGCTCTAAATCATCTAGCCATATAATTCTGTTAAATTTATTCTTTTCTTTTTAACATAGTTAATTGATTAATACTTTTATATTTTTAATAACATAACATATTATATTTAAATAAAGAAGGATATATATTATATAATACTAGTGATGATGCACTCGCATCGAATGTGCAAATTTAACAATATCATATTATAAAAATGCAATTTAAAAAATCATTAGTAATATATTTGTAAGATATTCAAATTATTGAAATGTATTAAAATGCAGGAAGGAGCAATTTTACACAATTAGAAATTCAAATATCATAACTAGATAAGGAGTGAGCGATTATGAAATGTTAGCACATTTATAGGAGTAGAGAAAGGAGTTATAAATGTAATTAGAAAAAATAGTCCTATTATAAATAGTCATATTATAGGATTAGATTTTTTCACACCAAATAAAAGGATTCACTTAAATAATGCTAGTAGATAATAGATAACATCATAGCATATAAAAAAGTTCGTTCATGGGTTTGTTAACAAGTTTGGTCATAAACCTTTTAATAAGTTTATTAACAAGCTTGCACATGACTTTGATTAAGAGATCAAGCTCGGGTAGTTTATGAAAAAAGCACGGTCAGAGTAAATCTCAAAGCAAATCAAGCTTGAGTGATTACTGAATAACTTGGCTCATTTAAAACCCATGACATAATGTAGCTATGAATGTTAGGGTTTGTTGTAAGTATTGCACCTATGCAAGGTGTGTCCATGCACTTCTAACAATCCTCACAGTGGCATAGTAAGTGATGAGTGTGAATTAACCTTTATTTAAGAAGGATATTTTGAGCTCATATGATTAATTTTTATGAATATTTGTAAGAAAAAAGGTACTTAATTAGTTTTAGTACTGATTTAAGGTTTCAAAGAATTATTTGTACTTAAAAGAAGAATTTTGATAAGTTAGAGCAAGTTTTGTTCAAGATACAGAAAGATGAAAAAGTTTAGGGTACACAAGAGACAACGCGACCTAGCTTGTGCAGAAAATAGAACATAATACACAAGTAAGTACACAAGTGGTGCTAAGACTTATGTAAGGATCAAAAGGTTATTTTGTATGCTATACAATTAAGAACACAAGTTGTGTTTGGGTTCATGTAGGTGGTGTTTTGTAAAGCAAATCAAGCTTGTTTCTAGAGTACATGAGTGGGGTACACGACTTATGTTAACACTCATGTAAAAGACAGAGCGTATCTTTTTGAAGTGATCTAACTTTATTTGGAAAAGATATGATCATGATATGAAATAAAATTTCATTCTAATGCCTATAAGAGAGAGAGAGAGAGAGAGAGAGAAGAGTCCTAATTCGAAGAGAAAAAGAAGATTTTGAGGGAGATTTACAAGGGCTATACATATATTATGTCCTAATTTTGCTAGATCTACCTTTGACTTAATTTTCACTTTGAGAAAATTGAGAGATCATAATTTTTGAAGTGATAAAAAGACAGAAGATTCAAGATTGCTAGACTATTGAAGATTTGTGACTTTGAAACCATTCAAGATCTTTATCAGGGGTTTATTATATTTCTTTATTCGTCTAGAATTAGTGATTTGATTGTTTTAGCTATGCAAGAGTAGAGATTTATTACGCTAGCCTTAGGAGAACCCTACTTCATTTTGTAATTGAATTAATTTTTTTTCAATGATAGATTAGTTTTCTTAATTCATCTATATGTTTTTATTGTTATAAAATTGATATTTGCTAGTGTATTGATTTAATTATTTGATTTATATAAGTTAATTGAGAATAGATCTTAGATATATGAAAAGAATTGCATGCATACCTAGAGATAAAATAACATAATTCTTCCTTATAAAGTTGAAATATAGGGTTAGGTTCTAATTCTAATAGAGAATTCATTATTCGATAATGTGAATTCTAGATTGTTGTTAACTAAGAAGAGATTCCAATATACTAATGTAGGGTTAGAGTTTAATAATCTTGAGAAAGATATTAAATTAATTAAGGAATTCTGCGATTCAAGAATATAATCTACGAATTGAAATATCATTATAGGATAAAAGTTGCATGATAAGTAGTGGTAATTCAAAAGGGTTAGGGTAAGTTACAAATATGATATTTTAAACAAAAGTAATGTTGAGTTTGATATATTAGTTATAATTGTGGTTAATGATATTAACCAAGATAATTGATATTTTTAGGTTAGATAATAGGATGAAGGTGAATACTATTTAAGATGTTGAAAAGGATATATGAGCTAAATGAGAAGAATTAATTATGTTTGATCAAGATTTATAAGAGAATGAGGAAGTTTTGGAAAAAGAAAAGAAGAACACGAGCAATTACCTATCTCATTTATATCTCGTGTTTATGTTAAAGAGATCCACGATCGAAGAAAGAAATTGTGTTCATTGTGATGACGACTAAAGAGTTACATAACAAGATGTAAGAACCCTTGTTTCAACCGTATTGTTTTAGGAATTATCAAAGGACGAAGTTAGAGAGGTCCATAGGTTATAACATGTTCTTGTGATGTAGCCGTGTTCTTGTTTGTTTGAAGTATTGTATAGAAGTTAAAGAGAAACATGGGGGAATACATGAAGTTGAGCTTTATCACGTGCTATATTGCGATTGAAGACTTTAAAGAAATCAGAAAATAACATCATTTAATCTAGTATCTCGTGTATATGACGAGGAGTTAAGATATTATGCAAATATTATCCAACATTTTGGATATATTTCCATATCGATCCATAGCTAAATATTAGAAGATTAACTAGGACTCTTGTGTATATAAATAAGCCCTTAGATAGAGATTAGACACACTTAACTCATCTTATACTTTACATACAATTACATACAAGATACTTTTTTAGGGTTCTAGAGAGAGAAGCAAGTCAAGCAAGTAGATATTATAGAGAAAGACAATTGCAATATCACAACTTTAAGGGGTTTTTCATTCTTTATTCTCATGTTTTCATTGTTAATATCGATTGCTGATTATAGTTCCATGATGAAGGAGTAGAGAACTAATCTAGGTATTAAAGAAACTTAAGAATTACTATGTGATATGAGATTAATTGTTATTTAATGAAATTATTAGTTTTCTTGATTCTTGAAATAATCCAAACACCAATCATAAGAAATCGAAATCAAATAAAGTCAATAAAATCTAATTGGGTTCACGTACAGATCTAAATTGCAAAATTTTTCAAAATTCACAAACTAGCCCCAAACTGAGAACCTAAATTTTGATAATTCAAAAACAATTCAAATGTCGAAGTGAATTAAATTATAATTTAATAATGGTACTCTAAATGAGAATTTTACGAGAAGAATCAAAACAATATAAATAGAGCCTTTCTTTTTAAAGTACTACAATTTTGTCTTCAACCGAGTTCAAGGGTAAATTAGAACATGAAATCTAATTAAATAGATAAAAAGAATTTATTTGAGAAACTAAATCATAATTTACACCAAAGATTTATAACAAGTCATAAACTAATAAATTTGTCAAATTCTAGTACATGTAAAAATGAACGGTATGGATGGTGCCATGTGGCACCCTAGACTCCCCATCCCTAAAATTCGGATGGCTACCCCCACCTAATTTTTTTCCTTCCCCTTATCTTCTTCTTTTCTTCATTTCTTCTTCACTAAAACCTCCCTAAGACCTATATAAAGTAGAATGCCTCCAAAATCCTTATTTTAAGCACTTTTAGTCCATATTTACGCTAGTATAATGAAAGATTAGATTAGGACTAGTTTTCTCCTTCTTTTCTTAAGACAATGAAGAAGACATTAACATCTAAAGAGTCTCAAAATTCGTAATACCTAAACCCAAGGTAAGAAAAGTGCATTAAAATTGAGTTTTAGCTCTTTCATAACTTAATAAGCTCCCTTAGTGATTTTATTACCCTTAGATGGCAGTTTGAGATTAGAAAGCTGAGCAAATGAAGATGGAGAAGCCACTTAAGGTTCAATAGAATTCGTGTCAAGGTAAGCATGAGATTTTAAGATATTGTATTGTGAATGTTTTAGCATTTTAAGCATTACAACTAACTTGGGTAGGTTAATACATATTTGGAGTGGCAAGAAATCAAGTTTTGGAGTGATTTTGAAGTCTTAAATCCCTTTGCCAGCTGATGTAAGTGAAAACTATTATTGGAATGAGGTAAGACATCAAAAGTAACTCATTTTCTTAAGATTATGATAGTTTTGGAGATAGGTATGCTGTGATAGTGTTATATGGTGTTTTTGGTGTGATTTGAAGGTTGAGTTTCGTTGGAATAAGTTATGAGTGGTGGATTTTGGTGTAGTTGATATTGAAGTTGTAAAATTACGGATTCACGCTTAGATTTTTGGGAAATTTATGATTAAACATGTTTTAAGGGATGGTAAGTCATAATAAATGAAGAATAGGTTCAAAGATGATCTTTTAGCTCCTTGAAACCCCTAAAAGTCGTCCAAAAACACTTTCGTCTGAAAACCCGAGTTTAAGCACAAAATAATGAAAACCCAAAAGAGCACGGATGGAATACGAGCTTGTATATTATCCCGTGCTCCTCTTTGTCCTCAAAAACTTGAAGAAAACACCTTTCCCAGAAAATATGGTTGGAATACGAGGTAACCTATTAAACCGTACTTCTCTCTGATCCCTAAATAAAGAAGAAACATGAGTAATACATTACCTTATGGACTAGCTGTGTACTAGAACACGGGGTAATACATTACCCCGTGCACCACCTGTGCATCTTGCCAGTCCCTCTTAACTTCGCCTTTTCTTGCTCGAATTGCATGAAACTTGACCCAATTCTTCCTTTAACCTTCTAAGACCTTCTATTTATGGTATACATACTCCAAACACATTTAAACCAAATGCCTCACATGAATGAAAATAATTCATACTTAATAATTAGAGTAGGATGCTAAGAACTAAATGAGATTAGTAGACTATGGGAACCTATTCCTGAAAGGTCAAGAATCGAGACCTACCAAGTGTAGCCTACTAAGGGTTGGTTAACCTAAGCCCCAAAACTGACTCGAGCCTATATAATAAAATAGATAACTTGAGTAGATGAAACGAATGACCCTTTAAACATGATCTTTTAATCAATATGGTTAAACTAGAGTGACCTAAATGTAACAAACAACATGAATGAAATAAAGGTAATAAAACTTGAACTAATTCCCGATTTCAATTATGAACAGTTATTATATATCGAGCTTGGAAAGGGATGGTAAGCTCAAACTGACTAACAGGTATGTAGTAATTACATATTACTTGTTAAGATAATGTTAATAACCGAACTAAGAATTTAAACTCGGGTTAATTGAGTGTTGGCTGTTGCTTGGCCGCTTACTCCAGGAGTGGCACCTCCGAATAGGGTAACGAGTCTGATCGCGATTCCAGGATGACGTGGTATTTGTAGGTGCTTGGACCCCACGGAGTGCATGGTAAGGATAAGTGGGTGGACAATCAGGGAGATTCTGAAATCCAATAGTCAATTAGGAGCTTGTGAGAAGTTGCAACGAAGTTATGTGGGGGTATGGGCTCTTGCATAATGTGTCACAATAGACCGCGCTTATTGATGGCTATCTGTGAAGAATTGAACCATATGAGACTACTTCTTTCTTTTCTTTCCAGTAAGTTCTGGAAACTTATTGAACCCCCTCTTCGGTGTCTGATCTACCGAGGGAACCCTACCTCTTTCGTTTGGCGGAAGTCATGAGTACTCTTGTGCGTGTTGTATTTTTGGGATGCTGGGAATACTTGGTTGATAACTTAAATCTAATTAAACTTAAACCATGCTTGTTGCATTAACCTAAGTGTGCATGACATGCGGTGTGTGCTTGTATTATTAATCTTTCAGGTCTTATTGGTGACTCTTTGGGGAATGAGAGATACGTAGGATGACTCGATGAGATGGTGATGTATGAGACATAGTTATATGAGTTATCAAGAAAGAGATTTGTTGTAATTGTATATTTTTTGTAAACTTAGGCGATTGAAATCAACATATCACCAAACCCCTTTGTATAAATTGATATGGACTTTTAAATCGAAAAGTTTTGCAATTAAGTTATTGTCACGTCCCGAGGGGTATCCTAAACGTGATAGTCCATCGTATACAATACTAAAGCCTAAGAATGACTACCTTAGTCATGCAAATGCTTCCATATCATATACAAGGCGTACATCACAACTAAGGGCACATATCGAAGTAGCACAATTTACATTGATAACGATCAAGTAACAAGACAAAGGGAATAATTATCATAAAATATAAACATGATTGTTTACATATCTTAGGGGCATACCCCACTGTTGTCTCTAAATCTATATAAATACATTCCTTTAGAAATCTCCAAAATACCAACATAGCATACATTGCATATAAGAAATTTACAAAATAACTTCATCCTATGTTCCCATCGCCTCCACAAGAGTTTAAAATCCATCTATGACTTTCTTAACATCGTGAGCCTTGAATAAAGCCATGGGTATACTTGTTTCAACAAAAATCTATGGGGGTATAAACTATAACTAGCTTAGTGAAGTATTCTTTTGCATTCGCACCATGATTTCAAACAAGTTCAATTAAATTTTCACGCATATGCTATGCATGCTATGCAACAATCACGTGATTACACAAATATATATAGTTATCCGAAAACCATATATAGAACGGATTTACCCCTCCGTGTCAAATGTTAGGGAATTGTTGATGAAGATCATCGACCTTCTACTGCTAGTCCCCAGGCCTCCGCCCAAAGCATTTGGTTAGCTAGGCTCCGAACCTAGAGTCGTATTCCCCGAGCGATTTGGATTCTCTAGAAAGGAACATGGTGTTGGGTTTCCATAGGGTTTTAAAATTATAAAGATCAAATCTTTCGCAGCGGAATTCAAAAGAAAACCCTAACCCAATATCCATGTGTATTGATTAGATTAAAATAAAACAAATAGTTTGATTTCGTACCTCTAAAAGCTTGAAACTTGAAATCAATTTGCAGATCGGATCTGTAAGTACTGCAAAATCACAATACCCTCTATGGTATCCACACGAATGAACATTCTTCAAAAGGATCCTTCATGTGCTAGCATAAACTAGAACATTTCTGATGAGGATTCAAGAGCCAAAGTCTAGTGATCCACTTCATGGCATTGGAGGACCAATGACAAGAGCTAAAGCTAAACGAATGAAAGAAGCTTTGTGCGGTCTAGTGATGAAAGTGATAAAGTTGCAAGAGAAGGAGTCAAAACTCCACCAAAGAAGAATCGACATTAATTCACATTATTTAGACTTCCAAAGAGATGGTCAAAGGCATGGAGAACCCCGAGATGAAAGTGACATTGAATGTTGAAGACTTCAAGAAGTGTAATAAAGCTTCTTGGACTGGTTATTAATATTTGAATTTTTCCAACATGACTTTTAGTCTCCAGCATTGTTTTTAAGTTGTTTTATGCCGGGTTTATTATTTGTTTTGGGAATTATTTTATGTCGACATTTTGTGTCTTTTCCCATGTGTCTTTTAGTCTTTTTCTTTTATTATATATAGACATATATGGTTATAAACAGGAGAATATCATTGAATGAAAACCATAAATTTTGAGAGCACTCTCTCTTTTGTTCTTTGCATAAGAACTCCTATTTTGATTTCTTCAATCTAAGTGCTTGGGGAAATCATCTTGATAACTCAGGTTTCAATCAACAGGTATAGTTAGGGTCTAGTTCCGAATCCAATCTTGTTCAAGACGATCTTTGGGGTTTCAATTTCAAATTACGATCATCGGGTTCTAAGTTTAAATACCTGGGGTTCGCATCATTTGGTATCAGAGCTTCCGCTTCTTGAATCAAGTAAATCTATCCTTTATCTTAATTAGTATTTTCGAATATTTGTTCTTGTTTCATCTCCTTGGAATTCATATTAAAAAAAATAATTGCAACTTTCGCAACATTCCAGTTCGTTCGTTCCAATTCATGATTTTTTTTTTCAAATTTGCGCAAATAAAAAGAAAAAAAAAAGAGAAATTAGTAAAAAAAAAAAAAGAAAATTCGTCCAAAAAAATAGAAGAGAGAAGATTTCAGTATATTGTCCTATACCATCTTTCCATTCTGGTTTATGTCATTATGTATTTGTTGGAGTCCTTGTTATCGTTTCTATTCATCTTTTGTTGATTTGGAATCATTTGTTGGTTAAGTTGAATTCCCTTAGTGATTTATATTGAGGAAAGTTATTAAAGAGAGTTCTGGTCAAAGAACCTATAAGAGCGAGTTGAGAGGAACATCTACTTATGGAGTAAAACATGAGTGAATCCACATCTGTGAGTGTGAACAGGTGAAGGAGTGAATTGTGAGGTCTATATTATTTGTGTTATTACTAACCTTTTTTGTTGCAGCAATATGACTGATCGAAGTCCAACTGGCGGAGAGAAGGGGAAGTAGATAATAAATTATTGATTGATGCCTTACTGGGTGAGATGAGAAAAAAGTTAAGTGCTGAAATGGAGCAAGTCCATGAGAGGATGGATAAGATGGAAGAGAGTAAGGAACCATCGGGTAGCAATTTTGTAGGGCAAAGAACCAATAGGCCTTCAAGAGGGGGAGTGAGGTTAGAAGAAAGGGAGGATACTGATTCAGGGGAGTATAGTTTCATGAGGGAGAGAGTGAATACCCAAAGGTGATATAGTAATTTGGGTAGTATTAAAATGAAGATACCTTCCTTTCAGGGGAAGAATGATCCAGAGTTATACTTGGAGTGAGAGCAAAAAGTAAATCACTGGACTTTGGCTCTTGAATTCTCGATGGTAGATGATCCTCATCAATTTCTAGATGATATTAGGATTTTCACACACGACTCTTCATGCTTCACTCTTTAGGGTTTGCAGATTTTCTCTGTCGGTCTAATGTCGACAGACAAGTCGTTAACCCTAAAGAGATCTCTTTATTTGCCTTTTATATTAATGTCATTCTCACATGAGCAATGACATTAGTGTCCCTTAATCTAATTAAGGATAATATTTCTTAAAATATAATTCTTGCATATAACAATGTAATAATTTATTATTATTCTTAATAATAATAAATTATTATTCCTGTAACACATTAAATTTAGTCAATGATCCTTTAATTTATTATTATTCTTAATAATAATAAATTATTATTCCCACAAGACATTAAATTTTGTCTATGATCCTTTTGACTCGTTCTTTTGTGTGCGACCCTATAGGTTCACTTAATATTGGCAATTGACCTAAAACCATTTTGGTCAATAAAACATAAGCGGCCTCTAGAAGACATTATGTTTACCCAAATTAAGTGAAGATCGGTGATCCGATTTTTATCTAATCCAAAACTATTGTCATTATCCTTTTGTCACATGATATCTAGATTGAACATAAGGCATGGATGTGTCATCCTTATATCTGATGCGAACCCTAGGTATTTTAAACCTAGAACCCGGCGATCATAATTTGAAATTGAAACCCCAAAGATCGTCTTGAATAAGATTAGATTCGGAACTAGACCCCAACCACACTTGTTGATTAAAACCTGAGTTATCAAGATGATTTCCCCAAGTGCTTAGATTGAAGAAATCGAAATAGGAGTTCTTTTGCAAAGAACAAAAGAGAGAGTGCTCTCAAAATTTATGTTTTTCATTCAATGATATTCTCCTGTTTACAACCATATATATCTATATATAATAAAAGAAAAAGACTAAAAGACACATGGGAAAAGGCCCAAAATGTCGACATAAGTTGATTCTAACCTCAGTAGTTTTAAGCATTGAATGCAGTTTAGAAGTTGATTTACCCATTTATTAATATTATAGTTCATGAAAGTTTGGTCATAACTATTTGGTAATGAATTTAGGATCAAATCCTTCAGTTAGCTTGTAAGAGTGTAGGGCTTGGGTATTCTCATACCTTTCTTGTCTGACTTGCTGTTGGAACATTTCCTTGAGATGGACAATCATCTCATAACCTTCCATGTTTTCCAGACCCTTCTACATTTCTGGATTCACGGTAGTAAGCATTAGGCATCCTACATCAATAGAATCATCATATTGCTTCTTATAAGCATCCTTTTGATCTCTTAAAGCATTAGCTGGAGACTCTTGAGGATAGGTTCATCTAGGGCACATAGCTTCTTTTCTTACTTGAGAACAATTCTCAAGTTTCTAAACCAGTCAAGATAATTGGTTCCAATCAGCTTGTCCTTCTCAAGGACATATCACAATGATAAATTTGAGGTGTTGTTTGTAGCCATTGATCTATAATTACATATGCAAAATTTATTTTAATAAATCATAACTCCCAATAAATCAATAATCCTCATTATTAATGCTATTGCATTTAATTATTGCATTCTAGTGGGCTAAGATCCATATTTCACCTAACTCTAAGTCAGCTTTGGCATGACGCTTAAAGTTAAGTTATTTAGGTAAGTAACTCTTTACCAATTACATCATATGTAACTCTTAGATCCTTTATGGGACTTTTGACATCATATGTCCCGACATGTTCAATACCCATCTAATGCCTTAGGCCCAAAACCATTTTGATAGCCTAATTAAGTTAAACCATATTAAACACATGAGTAGCACCATTACCCGTTCTGCCTTACTGAGATAACCTAATGCACCCTGCTTTGGTAGAAACTACATTATGGTGATCAAAGTCTTGATAGGTGTCTAATCATGGGTGGCATTTAACTTGAAATTTATTGAGGGATTTTAATTATTGATATGCTATTTTATCATCATGTATAATGGATATACAAGCATACATAGTGGTAAATATGGTATCACATACATATACATACATCATCTCATGATATATCAAGCTCATAGAATAAAGAAAAAGTGTCATAGCATGGCCCCTTATTCTATATTGATTTTCATAAGCCAATATGAAAATCAATGGTCCAATCCTAAGGTTGAAACATCTTTATGGTCTTGAGTTGTAAACTTTTCTTGTATCTTCATCATGGCCCTTACTTCTACATCATCATGGATTTGAAAGGTTTTCATTACAATAATGACAAAGATACAAAAGGTTCTACAACTACTTATAGAAAATAAATTATAATAAAATAAAATGGCACGTAGGCCATATTTAAAAAATTACAACCCATAAAACAAAGGAATAAAACTTGCCAATCACATAGGTCTTAAGGACCATGCTATAAAGCATACTCATAACATAATATAAATATGAGTCATACATATAATTCAAAACACTTCAAAAGTATTTTTTATGTTAAGTATCATTAATTAGAGTTTATGGAAATAAATCATGCACCATGCAAGGGTTAAGGGGACAATCCCCTTGCGGTAAAATCGAGTCTTTGAAATCCTTTTCAAATTCACATGAAAATTTAAATTCAAGTATTCTATTAAAATTTGTTACTTTGCAAAGGTCAAGGAGACAACGTATTCTATTAAATTCAAGTATTCTATTAAAACCTAGACGAAATAGAAAATTTGGGCAATGGAATTCTTTTGAAAAATTAAAATTCCTTTTACAAAACCTTTTAAAATTGTTTTCGAAACTTCCCTAAAATTCTTTCTTAAAACTAAAAAACTGTTCAACAATTAAACAATTTGTTTTAATCAATCTAGATTTGTTCAACAGTTGAACCATACCATATATATTAAAAGATCCCAAGAATTTAAATTGGATAAAAAAAATCCAAAACAAATGCACCAACAATGGACTTGCAATTCAGACACAAATGCGTGCATGACAGACCAAATTTTCACAAAACAGGCGTGAACAAATCCAATTTGCAAAAATCAGATTCAATATCTTATGCGCAATTCATGACTTGCTGTTCCAAACAGATGCAAAAAATGAAATCAATTCCAGACACGTGGATGCAAACCAATAAATTGAAAACTTCAGATGCCCAATACAAATGCTCAAACAATCCAAGGAGTGTAGTTCAAAAAACTTCGTGCCAGATCCAATGAGCATTGAATATCACATTTTTTTAATTTAAATTAATAGACGTCTGAGATGAGCAGATCTAATCTATAAAATTAGATATAGTCAGGTGCAAAGTTAGACATGTTGACCGTGGCATACAGATCCAATTCAGACGCGCTGTTCATCCAATTTGTTTTTATAAAAAATCAATGCATACAGATGCTCAAACAGATCTAAAGTGATCTTCATTCAAAATTGACATGCCTTCATCAGATGGGCGTAAATCGTCTTAAACTACTGTTCAATTCCAACCATATAATCTGATGCAAAACATATCCAATCTATTCAAAAATATGAGAATCCAATTCTCATCCGCAAAATCCGTGTATTCGTATCGTATACAAGAACTTTAAAATCACATTACAAAGAAAAATCCTAAGATCCGTTACAATCAAATTACAATCCCTTAAAGCAAGTCGCTATAATAAAATTACAAATCCGCATTTGTTTTGATTTAGTTCTTCATAAACTCAAGTTGGTAAAAACGAATATAATAAATTCAAATTTCATGGCATCACATGCAAAACATAAAACAGATTTCAATCTAATAAAAAACATAAGCGGCTTTGATACCATTGTTGGGTTTCCATAGGGTTTTAAAATTATAAAGATCAAATCTTTCACAGCGGAATTCAAAAGAAAACCCTAACCCAGTATCCATGTGTATTGATTAGATTAAAACAAAACAAATAGTTTGATTTCGTACCTCTGAAAGCTTGAAACTTGAAATCAATTTGCAAATCGGATCTGTAGGTACCGCAAAATCACAATACCCTCTATGGTATCCACACAATGAGCATTCTTCAAAAGGATCCTTCATGTGCTAGCATGATCTAGAACATTTCTAGATGATATTAGGATTTTTACACACGACTCTTTGTATTTCACTCTTTTGGGTTTGTAGATTTTCTTTGCCGATCTAATGTCAACAGACAAGTCGTTAACCCTAAAGAGATCTCTTTCTGTGCCTTTTATACTAATGTCATTCTCACATGAGTAATGACATTAGTGTCCCTTAATCTTATTAGGGATAATATTTCTTAAAATATAATTCTTGCACATAACAATATAATGATTTATTATTATTCTTAATAATAATAAATTATTATTCCTACAAGGCATTATATTTAGTCAATGATCCTTTAATTTATTATTATTCTTAATAATAATAAATTATTATTCCCACAAAACATGTATAAGTGTTTACTATTAAAGTTGTTAAGTGTATAGCTTTCAAGTGTAAAATATATGGGGAGACTAATTTGATCAATTAAGGTTGATTAGAAGCTCTATAGAAGAAGTTCAATAAAGAAAGATTCGAGTCAGAGAGTAATTTAGAATCTATTTGGAAAGCTTGTTAAGAAATCTACAACACTTAAAAGATAATTAAGAAAGAAGACCTGCTACATGTAAAAAATGAACAAAAATATACAGATCGAGTTATCTTTTAAATTATTTCATTAATTTGAAGACTCAACTCTAAAGTTGAATGTATTTGGGTAATACATTCAAATATGTTCCAAGAAGTTGGTTAAATATCCAGGGGATTCAAGTTTTCATTGGATTAAAGGTTTTATTCTTGAAGAATTAAGTTCTTGACAGCAAGTTCAACCGAAGTCCAAATTTGTTCTCGAAGACATGTTTAAATTCGGTTCATATTTATCATAAGAAGCTTATATGATAAAGATATTTATTTATGAGATGCCAAGGACGTGTTTTCTACAACAAAAGCAATTCAAATTTGTAGAAGAATATTCACAGCAAAATTAAGTTTGATTTTAAAGGAATGGAAATCTACTTCAAATTGAACAGTATCAAAAGACGATTTTTTTAATATCAAACGCAAGACTTTTCTACAATAAGATAAGGATCAACATTTGATTATTATTTTGACCAAGTAGATAAATATTGAGAACAAATATCTCTTAAACATTAGCTTTGTTTTTATCCGATTGAAAGAACAGATAATGTATATCATCAGAATCCGTCAACAACAAGGAGCATATGTCACACCCTAAAAACAAGCCTAGATGGATAACCTGAAGTTATCATATCACGTGTGCACCCGTAATACGAGAACCATCTTACAAGTCAGAGTTTGTAAAGCTCTACCTGAATAGTTACTATGTAAACATCTAAGATGAAATTATATTTGTGATAAATAAAGAAATCCGATTTCCCACAGTCCATAAGGATTACAGAGAATTGGTATCCCCTGCCAAATAATAAAATATGTAAATCATCTATGTTTTACAAACTTGAAACAATATCATGTTTTAGTGGTTCCACATCCCTAACATGAAGCTCATAGGGATTTTTAGTGGAACCACACATGTATGATCTTGCCATTATATGTGTTTATAGTGGTAAGGTCAAGATCTATTACCTATTTAGTGTTTTGGAGTAAGCAAACTTGAAGAAAATTTGAGTGTGTGTGTGTGTGAGGGAGAGGTCACGGAAGAGTAGAGAGGAGAGGGAGAGAAATTTGCTTTCCAGAGTTTGATCTTTTAAAAAAGAAGTGAAAGTGAAAAGTGAAAGGTGAAAAAGATATTATATAGGAAAAGAATTTAGGGTTTTGTATGATTATTTAATAGAAGAAAAACAAAACAAATTGTGGCTTTTTTTTTTTTTTTTGGGGGGGGGGGGGGGTGGGGGTGGGTTCATGCCGATCATAATAGAGGGGGAGAGAGAGTTTTTTATTTTGTTTTGTGTAATAAATTCAATTTTAATGAGTAACTTTAAGTACTAAAATATATTAGAAAGGTAAATTTATAAAGAAGTGATGTAAAATTGTAAGAATAGGTTGTAATGATGTAAGAATAGGTAAGGGTGGTTGTACTTGATGAATAGTGTGAAAGAAGGCAAAAAGTTGATTAGACAATTAAATTATAGGTAGTAATGAAAATATGATAAAAGGTTATAACTGTAACTTTTATAACCCGAAAAATTATATAACTGATATATTTAGAAATATTATGAAATTATGAATCTAACGATACTAATATCCTATTTTTAATATCCCGAGCCCCGTGACACGCTTTTCATGATTTGTATCTGATCGGGCTTGAAATAGGTCGAAAACCCACTCACTTGATATCATTAAGCATTCTAATATTAATACGAACCAATCTATACTTTTCACTCATATTTAGACTTCTTGGAGCGAGAACACGGAATTGCCGGATCTAAACTGCTAGGGTTTCCTTAAGCTTTATTGACTTAGGGTTTCAAGTTGACTTTATGGTTTAAGGTTTTACTTTGGAGTTAACGCGTTTCTATTCTTTCAGGGTTTCATTCTTGGCATTGCCAAACATAGGGTTTCTAAGTCCGATTGGTCAAGAGGTATTCTTTTAGGGTTTTGGTTTCCGGTTTTAAGCTTTCTAAAATCAATCTTAGGTTTGCTAAGAAAACGAGGGTTTACAGATACTATGCCAATTTTTACCAACTTTCTGAACTAAGAACTAAACAAGTTTTCAAGATGAGGTAAAAATCAACTTAAAAGTCTTAAGAAACCCACTTAGAGAAATAAAATTTGTCAACAATCTAAGAAAGTTTTTCCTTTTTAAGAATAAACTCATTTTCTAAAATATAGATATAATACCAACAAGAATATTAGGTACTATCAAAGAAAACTTTTGAAACTCTATTTTTCAATTCCTAGAAATAAAATTGGTAGATAAAAAGACCAAACTTTATTTCAACTAACTTTTGATAAACTAAAGAATAAAAGTATAGAACACTAAATTGTGATAACCCAAGGATTTGTAAGTTTTATTCCAACCACAAAAAGAAAAAGTTTAACAACAAATCCAAATTTTCAAAACATAGGAAAAGTTGTTGTAAAGCCCATAAATTTTTCACATTAGTACATGACTCTAAAATAGAATGTATGAATTAGGTAGTAAACTTAGAATCCAATAAAAACCTAAGAATAGATCAATGACTTGAATTTGGATGGGTTAGGATCTAAAAGCCGAATAAAGAACTTTTTTGACCCTAATTGATATCAAAAATGAGATTTCGTATCTTGAACTGATAATTCAAGATATGATTAAAGGAAACCCAAATTTTCAAACCCCGAAACTTGTCTTACAAATAGAATAGATAGAAAAAATATAGATATAGAGATTAAATGACTACTATTGAACTCAACAATAATTTGAGACTAGAACAATGAGTAGTAATGAGCCTATACATGGATTTAAACCCTAAATTCAAGATTCCTTGATAATATTAAAAACTACTAATAAGATTTCATAGTAGGTATCAAAAACCTAATATATATAGATAATTTAGCTTATATATCAAATGTGATATTGAGAAGTTAACTAACTACGCTTATAGATAGGAAACGATAACCTAAAGATAAACCATTAGGATTATAAATACACAATAAAAACATAAACAGATGTATAACTAAAGATCTAGACTTCAAATAAATATTTGAATCACACCATTGTTCTAGTTAAGGTTTTCTTAAGCTATTAGAGCCTAAAACAAAAATTGACCTAATAAGCTTGGGAAACCTTAATTGCAGGAGATAAAATTCTAAAAACAATTAATCGTGTAAATTTAAAACTAAAGTTTTATTGTTTGATAAACTAAACATTTTGTAGAATTCTATAAAAATATTTTTGGATAAAAACTCTCAAATATTAGCTAATTTGTACTCGATTAACTTGAAAACTACCCGAAAATAAAGATAAATAATATCTAAATGTTAATATATACATATGCAGAATCGGATTCTTAATGAGAAAAATGTAGGGCTTGGATTTCCTAGGAAGAAGAGAACGAAATTTGCTTAAAATTGTCCAAATAATGCACTAAAGGTCCACAAAATTTAACACACAAACAAATCATATGTTGCCAACTCATCTTCCACATTAATGACAGTAAAACAACAAATGAAATAGTATAAAATTATGGAGAATTCGGATGCAAATTGACGAAGGAAACCGCCCTGATTTCTCTTATATATATGTGTGTGTGTTAATGGCTATTAATGGACAAGCAAACAAGCACAACTTCCTCTCAAAATTTCTAGATCGAATAAAGACCTAATGAGCAAGCAAATCGACCTAAAAACAGAAATCAAATCGTTCTAAACACCTCTATTTGAATAAAAGAAAAATACAACACGAAAAATGCATAATCTGGGAACAAGGTAAGTTGTTGTAAATCGGCTTGTCATTTGTTAAAAATAAGGACTAAAACTAACTTCTGATGATCATAGGATCATTACCAACCCAAGAAAGAGCTTCAAATTCCATCAAACAAGCCTAAGCAAGGTAAAATTTGAAAACCCTAGTTATACCTTTTCAAATTCTAAAATTTAAGGTCACATACATGTAGATGCGTTATGAGTTGATGTATGTATATATACATGCCATAGAAACACTTAGGAATGATTTGAGAACGTTTATGACGTAGAAAATTAAATAAATATGAACTGTTTCATCGGAGAAGATGATGAACAGTGTCAACACTATTCCTATGCTAACAGTATAGATGTTGAACGCCGACGGCTTACGAGGGTAGGTCGGCGGTACTGAGACGGCTTATACTGGAGAAAAAGTTACGTATAATTTATTTTTACGTAACATGAACGAAAGCCAACTAGCTGGGGTTATACGCCTTAGCGTATAGTCCGGCATACAGTCCGACGTACATGGGAAAGCTGGCGGCTTACAAGCCAGTCCAACCTGATACGAAATAAAATGTAAAACTTAAAAACGCTGGCATCTAGGTTTCAACGCCGGTGGCGTAGGAGCCGATGTACAAACTTATATTCCTTCTGTAAAATCTGTATTTCATGGACGGGATATTTATATAATAATTATAAACATATATACATGTTAACATAGAATTTACTAAAGTAGAAAAATAAACACAAACATTTAGAACAATGGTATGTTTAATACTTGATAGCTTCTAAAACCTCAGAATTATAAGGAAATATTAAGTGTTAATAACAATTATAATTATCAAATATTTATTTTATATAGATAAATAGGTAAGAATGGAAATTGAAATGAACTAAATTTATGAATAATGTGACTTCTAAAAATGACAAAATAATTATATGAAGTATATAAAAAGAAACACGATGACACTAAGCAATAATAAACGAATATGAGTTACTATAATGAGTCAGGTAGAAAATAACATAAAAATAGTATTTATAACTACAAAAACTTGATAAATATTAATTTTTTGAATACTAGATATATGTATATAAATATCAAGTAAGACTAAGGCAAGTTACATGAGAATAAAAATTAATTGATAATTGTTTTCATAGTACCATTAAAGAACCAAAATAAGTAATAGAAACCGAGCCAAATATCAATTAAAGACATTAGACACATATAGGAATTTAGTTATATAATCTATATTATATTGATGAATATTTTATTCATCTCAATAGGTGACTTTGATACCATAGAGGACCTTCTAGCAGATTACTACGATTAAGTCACCATGAGCAGGTGAGTAATTCAATCATATGATACTGGTTGTGCTTGTAATTAGCTGATTATGTAATGCAAAGATAATAATAAAATGAATGTTTTGATGGAAATGTGTTGTGATCTGATTGTATGATTGCTAATCTACTATTACAAAAGTGATAATACAATAGTATGATGATTATTGTATGTAATGTAGGACCCCATGAAATTGAATAAGAATTATTGACTTATTAAAATAACCTGGTCATGCATTGCACGTATTGCATTATTGCATATGCAAACGGGTGATAGCCTACTACGTATTAATATTCCGGTTATCTGTTAATGCTTGGTTTTTCTAAAGTGTTAGTTCTTCCAAGGTTTTCTTTGTTCCATCGGTTATATAGGAACTAAGTGGCAACGAAGAACGCCGCTCGTAGTATCGCTTTGAAATGATTAATACTTAGGGAGTTTCTAAGGATGGATACAGGAAATGGTCAGTTAAAACTGTTATTAAATTTGAAGTGATAACCCTAAGACGAGAAATCGTTGATTTTCCTGTAAACTTAGTCTCTCCTGGGCAGATGGGTCATAAGGTAAATGTTCTTCAACCCTAAAAAGAGGGCGTAAATCTTTTTCCTGTTGGGATTCTAGATCATCCAAGCTTGTATCTGAGCATATGTTTGAGTGATTACATTACATACGATTTGTTAATAACTTGTTTGATGTGTATATGTCTGGTTATTCACTAAGCCGTGGTTTCGCTCATACTCCAACGGTCTTTTTAGGTTTACGCTTCGACCTTGGTTAGTTACTTCCAGAAATATGGCTCCGGTAAGGGCTTAAGAGCTGGAAGCCTATGGTTCTATTTGGGATTAATGGTTTATATTTTCCTAGAATAGATTAGCTAGTATTATCTTATCAGTTATGTATGTAGAAATTTACAAGAGGACTACATGGTTTGTAATAATCTATGATACTTTATGATTAAAATGGCAATTATTATTATTATTATATAAATATAATCTATTTCATATGAACAGATTTGGTCTAAGAGAAATTTTGCACATACGCCGGGTCCAATGGCACTGGTGTTGAAATTTATATTGCCAACGTTCATGTAATTTTTACACGTTCTAGTTCCAAGGAATGCTGGCTTCCAAGGTCGCCAGCGTTGAATGCTAATTTGTCGGTGTACGTATAAATTTTACATGAAACAGACTTTTACATAGCTTCATCTAATGTACGCCATTATAAATGCCGCTGGCCTATCCTATATACACCACCAGTGTTGGACAGTACACAGCCTGCGTAGGGCCAGTGTATGTACTGTTCATCATCTTTTTTTGATTCAAAACAAAAAATTTTTATATTATACATGTGTTATACTTGTGTTTAGATTACTTCTAAGTGTTTTTTTTTTTTTGCACTTCACATGTGTTATACATGACATATCAATACATATAGCATTTTATAATCATTATGTTCTATGATTTCCTAGCTTCTAAATGTTGTATTACATAAATGGAGTTTTATGGTGAAGAATTACCTTGTTTGATGCTGCTAGAGTGATTTTCAATCGTTCCCAAGGCTTAAAACAAATCTAAGTTAATAAGAAACATTGTTTAAGATTATGTTTAACATTCAAACTAACTAGAAACGAATTCCAACTTACCTTTATTATTCACTTTCTAAGTCTTTGGTTGGATCTTGTTGAAGGTTTGTTTTAATGGAGTTGTATGGTGTGTTTTGTGTGTTTCTATTATTGTTTTGGTGTACGAAAATATAGCTTTTGAAGGTGTGTTTGTGTTGTTGCTGTAAACCCCCAAATTTTTGGAATCGGTTTAGCATGAAACCCTAAACCGCAAGTCAAACGGAACCCTAAAGGTTAACAAAACCCTAGTTTATCGTAACCGATTAAGTCCGGCATTGCCGTTTCTTTGGCCTTAGAAAACGAAGTTGGGATGATTAGCTAGAATAGTTCGTAATAACCATAGGTTAAATATAAATATCAGTTTTGCGAATTTCGGGTGTCCTTCGGACCTGATTGGACACAGTTCTCGAAAAATGTGTCCAAGAGCCCGGAATAGTAAAAATATTCCGAATACCGTTAGACTCGTAAAAATATAAGTTTTCCAAAAATATCAATTTCAAAATTTTTCGGTAACTAAAAATAACAGATATAGATATTATACTCGTATTTTCTTACTACCAGTACTTTATTAGTCATATCTATCTTACATTACACTATTCATTACTATTCTACACTATTCTTTTATCTCTACTTTTTCTTACACCTATTCTTACACACTACATAACCTATAACATTAACTTTTTACCTTTCCCATAACTTTATTTCACATCTACCTTACACATTACATCTTTCATTTAATAAAAGTAAAAAAAATAAATCACTCCCCCTCTATTCACTACATGGCCGGCGCCCCTATGCCCCCTCTCCCCTCAATTTTGTTTCAATTTTTCTTTATTTTAATCACACAAAAATCACTCCACATTTTCCTATAAATACCCCCTTCCTCTTTCACTTCCTTTACACCTTCACTACCCACAAATTCTTACTAAAACTCTCTCAATTTCTCCTCTCAAAACTCTCTCAAAATACCATCCCAAAACTCTCTCAAAATATTTTTACAACAACTTCTACCAACAACTAATACCCATAACCACATAACCATACCAAAGTCTCATTTAGGTAACCACCTTCTATTATTTTCTTCTTCTTCATGTCATGTAACTTTACATGACCATAGTGTGAGTTTCCAAAGACTACAAGTTATGGAAGCTACATTATGTTCATGTATTGTTCTTGTTCATGAAAATTTATTTAAATTCATGTTATTATTTTTGTTCATATTATTGCTTTTATATCTAAATAATATTGTCTACATATATATATACATATTATTTAGAGCATATAAGCTCACTTGCAATTTATTTATTTATTCCTTGTTAAATTAAGACTAGTATCTAGTCTTAGACTTGTTCTCATCAAGTCAAAACAAAGTTTTTCTTTTTTCATTTTATTTAGGACTAGTTTACTTCTTAGTCCCGGGAGCCTTGAAAAAGCTAAGACTCCAATACTTTACTTTATTATTTATGTCTTATGTTATTTTTGCTTACTATTATTCTCATAGTTCATGTTCATTTAAATCGTTGTCCAAAATTTCAAGTTCTAAAAATAAATTGACAAAAAGAAGATTTTGACACTTAGAAATAAGTTTATATAAAGAAGGAAGTCTATGGTTTGAAAACAAAAATAAAATTATTCCTTTTCAAGTTACAAGAAGAAACCAATAAGATTTTAGAAACTACTTTTACTATAAAAAGTTCTTAAGCCACATATTGTTCCACTTTGTTTTATCAAGAAAATAAAAATTTTATGAATGGATGATTTCTATAAAAAAACATAAGGCATGAGAAAAGAATGAGAAATTTTCAAGTGAAGATTTTTGCAAACAAATAGATAAAGGAACTTGTACAAGAAAAATAAATAAGGAGAATAGTGTATTTTCTAAAAACTCCAAAATAATATTAGTATAGAAAATTTAGAATATAGAAAAATTTAATTTTACTTGGGAAAAATAATAAAACCAAAGCATTTTTTTAGAAAACAAAGGAAACAAGGTATTCATTTCAAGAAATTTACAAAAACAATTTCCGAAAAACTTCAAACCGACAATGTTTTACCCAAGAAAAATAATTGGACAACAAAACATTTGAGCATGCTTAAATATGAGTTATATAGTTATAAAAAGAGAATTTTTCAACTATATAGATAACTAAGTATTTATCAAACAAATTTTGAATTATGGAACCAAAGTTGTTTTTACTTGGAAAATTCGTGGTGACTTTTGTCGCCACTGTTTCGGAACCTATATGGCTTTGTTTGATGAAAATAATTTTGGAAATGGGTAGATCTTTTTGAGTAGGTAGAAATCGGTATATTATATGCGCGATTCCGAGTTAAAATGACCAAGTTATGGCTATTTTAAGTTGGAACATTCCTTTATACGAACTTTAACGTTCTTTTGACATTGTTTTGTCAAAATTCAAGAAAATCATCAAGGAATACTCATTGTGGGTATTTTTTTTGGCTAGGTGACCTCGAGGGAGGATTCCTTTATCCCCGAAGATTATTACGATTAAGTGGAGTGTGCGAACGACTCATCCGCTTAGAGGAATAGTCGACATGGCGTCGTGAGTTTATTTCCATTAAATACTATACTTGTTGTGCTTGTAAATTAGTTGCATTAGAATCTAGGAAAAGATAAACCGATGTGTATGTAAAATTCTTTGAAAGTATTCTAAGAATATCAGAGCCGGAATTGTCTTAAATGTTTGTTTTAGTATAATCTTTGTTGGTATGAAATTCCTTGATCGCCTCAAATTCGAAAATAATTGTGCTATGACCTTACAAATGAATGAATTCATGCATACCACGAAGTGAGTCACATTGCATTTTGGCTTATTATCCTTGGGTGAGAAGGATAGTAAGCTCACGTCAAAAGCAAACACTTGGCGGGAGATCCGAAAGCGATTGCTTGGCTGCTTAAAGGAAATGCTTGGCGGAAGATCCGAAAGCAAGGTCAAATCAAGTAGATTCGGAATGCTTGGTGATGAGTGATCGCAAGCTTAAAACTTTTTAAATTAAGACTACTTGTTTTGAGGATAAGTATCACCAAACCCCGAATGGAGGGAGCAAATCCATTCAACATATAGTTCCCGGAAAACTATATGCTTGTTTGCCCACGTGTTTGTTGCATTACATTTGTTTGTTAAATCAACTTGTTTGAAATCTTGTTACAAGAAGTTATTTATGGAAATAGTTCTCATTAGGCCTATTAGCTTATACCCCGATAGATATCTTTTGCAGTTTCCCTACTTATGGTTAAGGCCACGTGGACCCTGCGGGTAGCTAATTTCTCTTTGGGTAATAGAAACTTAGATAAAGTGTAGCATTAGTATTGATATACAAATACTCATGTAATAGATTAGTGATCAAGGGAAAAAGTCCCTAAGTTTGTAAAACCATTGATATGAATAAATGTTTATTATGAATCCTCTTTTCTTAATATGTTTTTATATCTCCTTAAGCTTCATAATTCCGTATATGGTCCTCTAGAGTTGTGAAAGTACGCCTTACACTTAATATAAAAGCTTTTGGGAATGGCTAAGGTTGTCATATTTAAGCTTTAATATTGAGTGTGGCGGACTGTCACGTTTAGGGTACCCTATAGGGCGTGACAGTTGCTTTGGTTATTGTTTTGTTCATTAGTTCATTAAAGAGTTACACACACACACACACACACACATAGGAGAAGGAAAGCAGCAGTAGCTCTACAATTTCAGCCCACTTCTCCACCGAACTCTCCTTTATTTTGCATGAATTTGTTGGTTAAATTTGATTGGCTTATGTCTTAGTCAACTTGACTTTATTGGAGCAATTTGGGGCAAGTTGTTGATAGTTTTCAGCTGCAACAATTTGAGGAAATCCCAACCACAAATCTAAGCCAATTTCCACCAAATACATACAACTAATATTATAATATTATTTTCTTAATTAATTATCTTTGTTTTAGGGTAGTTTATTAAGCTAAATAGGTACATATAGGTTAGTTATTTTGGAGTTTTATCTTCAAAAATTTGTTTAAAGCTTTTAAAATTTTCTAGATTGTCTTTAAGTTCAAATTTGAGTTTAAAGTTTTATGCGATTAAGATTTTCTAAGCCCGGTAAACTAAATTATGAATGTAGTTCCTATAGGTTTAGAATTTTCAAACTAGAATAATGGTGCGATCCAAACATTTTTCCGAAGTCTAGATTATTAGTTATGGGTATGTTTTTGTTTCTATTGCATATTTATAATATTAGCGGTTCATCTTTTAATTATCATTTAATAGCCAATACATTCTATTGAAGGGGTTGTCTTTTATCGGGTTTGAAATATAGAGCTACTTTTTATTTATATCTTGAGTTATTGGCTGAACATACGAAATCTTGTCTTTGGTATCCATTAGGGTCAAAGAATTTTCTATTCGAGTCTTTAGGCTATAAATGAGTTTATTACTACTCATAGGTTTATTCTAAAGTTTTTATTTGATCCTAAGTTTAATGTCTATTTCACATTTACTACTCTGCTTATTTTTACTAGTTTTAAATATTCTTGGGTTACAAGGTTGAATTATAATTTTATTTTCTATAGACTCAAATTTTCTAACTAAGATATTAGTATAATTGAAATATTTAATTAAGGGTTAGATTCTTTAGTATTGATAAGTTTTTTTTTATCTTTTTGTGTATTTTATAATTCTATTGGTTTATCTATAAACTATCTTTTTATAACCAATGTGTTCTAAAAATTAATTGCCTTTTATTGTAATTAAAATTTAAATTCAATTATTATTATTAGATTATTGATTTTTGTCACAAAATATTATCTTTTACTGTATAAGAATTATTTATCCTAATTATTAATAATAGTAAATTTTCTAATGTTGTTTTATGGTTTTAAAATATCAAAAATAATTTGATAATCATTATAGAGCTTAAGGAAACTAATCTTATAGTAACGATCATTTCATCATCAATCATTATTTGTTTATACTTTAATAATTTTAATTTGTGAAAAATTGGGAGTGATTTCTATGACTTTTTATTATAGTTTTTCATAATTCTATATTATATTTTTAATAGTAATTATAATCGGGTTATTATAAAGTTAGGGTGATTACAATTCTAATCACATCAGTTGGTGAATAAGGCACTTAAGCAAGTCTTTCAATTTTTCTTTCTTTCATTAGGTGCTATCAATTCATTCAGACAATTTCTAGATTTCATGCAAATTTTGAAAAATTTTGGCTTAAGATTTGCCATATAATACTTAAGGACAAAACAGTTCAAAGTATGGGTATAACAATTCAATTCAAGTTCAGATTTCTCAGATATCTAATCAATTCAAAATAGTCAGAAATCAACAATCATATTCACAATTCAGCTTAATTCTCCATATCAAGTATTTCTTCCCCATACTTAGATTGAATAGCGACCTCACTATTCCTAATTCAATTCAAGTAAGGAAAGAAAAAAAAAAAAAGAAAAGGAAAACCGGTACTTCCCTGGTTAATACTTTTTAGAGTCAAATTTTGAATTCCAGTTAGATCAGCAATTAGAGAGTTTTCAACTAAAGTCAGCCTGTAATCTAAAACAAAAGGGAAAATAAAAAGCAAAATGAAAGATCAAAGAAAAGAAAAACTATCTATATAAGTACAAACCATAACATCTATCAAAAGTCTACCCAATAATGAATTGGGTGCATATATATATATAATATATATACATACCAGCAATAAAAGTAAATGAAAAAGATATAAAATAAATCGCATGAAAGCTAGCAGGGACTTTAGCTTTCAGTCTCTAGACTACTGGTCTCCTCATCTGAAGTTCGATATGTCATCTCCTTTGTAGCTTATGGATTGATACAAGAAATTGCAGTCTTAATCATATTGAAAATGGTGCTCCTGAACTTCTTGTTTTTCTTTCCCTCCTTCTTTTGCTCCTCGTTTAGGTCTTTAATATCCTGTCTAAGTCTATCATAACACTCATAATAGTAGGAGGAGGAGGCTGAGATGAAGATGGTTTGTCAATAGGAGGAATGGATGGAATGGGGAAATCCTTCTTGATCTGCTCCTTAGTAGGCCTAACTGGAATAGGGACTTTGGTTAACCCCCATGATCTGAATGGAGCAGATGTGGTTTTCTTGCTCTTGATCCCTTAATTTGCTTCTGGCTACTCAAAAATATTCATACCCTTCAACAAAGTTATGACATAGCCTCCATAGAAGATAACCTTTGTCCTAGTGTGTCACGCCCCAAAGGATACCCTAAACGCAATAGTCCGCTACATGCCACATAAGACTTACGAATTACTACCTTAGTCCTTCGGGAGTCTTGTATAGATGTAAAGCGTCCCTTTACGACAATATAATACTCGAATCAATGGAGTTCAAAAGTTTAATTTGACATTTAATAGCATTAGAAAATAAATCAAAACACATATATAATTAATTACAAAATCTAGGGGCATTCCCCCGCAAAAGAATATCGTTTAGAGGTCTTTTACAGTCATCCAGAGTCTCTTGGTTTCCTATGGAAGTCTAAACAATTTGAATACAACTTCTAAAGGAAACGCCTAGCTCCTGTACCTGAGTTGTAGATAGCCTTTGTCTAAGCCATATGAACTCGTGATGCAACAAATAAAAACTGTAGGGACATAAGCTATACTAGCTTCGTGAGTGACAACTTCCAAGATCACATTCATAACACATCATACAAGCAAGTGATTAGCCAAACAAGTGATATGCATCAAACATATGAAATCAAGAAAATATGACTAGTCGAAAATCATACGTGGATGGACTTTCGCCCTCCATCCCGGGTTAGCAGATTAACGAATACTGCAGCATACTCAAATATGCCATTTAGGGTCACGGTCAACCAACTTGTAAATTCGTTTGTGGATCACGATTAACGAACTCATTAATTCGTTTATGGATCACGATTAACCAACTTTTACACCGTTTAGGATCACGGGCAACTAACCAATGCTAATGCTCCATCCCCATTTATGATATGTGTCGAGCCTGGATTTTCTTATCTGGTTAATTTCTTCTAATCCGATTCATCTTAAACTCTAACCCATTTAACATGAATCCTCGACTATAGATTAAAAGAAATTTAATTTAAAAATGTTTTGGAGTCGCCACCCAATAAAAACCGGGAAAAATTAAAAGTTAAGATCAATGGGTCGGTTGATCTTAACTTAGCTACTAGTTTGCGAAAAAAATTTGATTTAGAAAATCAAAATTTGAAAACCAGATATCTTGGGTTCGGGGGCTAACCTATTAAAACTTAAACGGTTACCACTTTAAAATTTTAAATTTACCAAATATCCTTCAATTACTCTAATATTTACAATTATCAACAATATGTACAATTCATATTTTTATTTTCATTTTTACCATTTTTTGTCTTTTTTATTATTTAGCAGAATAAACTATACAGGATAAATAATCAAATAATTTTTATCTTTTTATATTCTTTAGAAAGTAAACTACAATATTTACAAAGAATAAATAAATAAATAATAAACCAAAAATGTTTTTTTTTTTTTCATTTTTTATGTCGCCCCGTAGGTGCCTGCGTACTCGCTAATCGAGATCAGACAAAACGTAGTTCTTTTTTCAGAAAACTTTAATTTGTTGATTTGTTTTTAATTGTGGAACTGTTTCACTTTAAGTTCCTTAATTTTTGAATTAAAAAAAAAAAGCTTTTTATGATGATCCTAAAGATCTAATCATTTATTTAATTTTTATGAAAACAGGATTTTTCTAAGTATTTTTCATATTTTTTATTATCTTTATCATGCTTTTATTCATTTTTAAGTCAAGATAAACAAATACAAATTATTTATGAAAATTTAGTATCACACATATATCATACATCAATACTGGAAAGTATTTATTTTTTCATATTTTTTCATTTTTCTATTTTTTTAGTTTTTATTTCCTAACACAAGTGTATATAATTAGACATATAAATACAAAATATATCACAAAAAAAATCAAAATATTAAAATATGTCTAAAAATGCATAAAAATATATTTATGATTTTTTTCATAATTTTATGGAATTTTTTGAATATTTTTCTGATTTTTTTGGTATTTTTTGTAATTTTTATTAATTAAAATACATATTTTATAAATACGAACCAACCTGGACCGTTGGATGAAGCGGACGTGATCTTGGCCGTCAGATCAACTGACTAAATCTGGCCATTGGATCGTCTTTGATTGAATCAGGGGTATTGATCGCGTGATCGAATCCTAGTCGTTAGATGTAGGCGGATTGAATCTGGAGCGTCTGATCTGCGGACTATCTTGGGCCGTCAGATTTGTGTTGACTTGAATCTGGACCTTCTGATTGCTTGATTTAATCTGGTGCGTTAGATCAAATTGATTTGATCTGGAACGTCAGATGCGAGGACCAATCTGGAATGTTGGATCTGTTGACTCAATATCAACCGTCCGATCTATTGACTAGATCCTGGGTGGACTTTGACTCGGATCGGGTCGGATCTGGTCGAGTCGGGTCAACCCAATCTGGCGAAGAAGAAGACTGCAGTGGTTTTCGAGGCTGATTCTAATGGATGTGGTGGTGCGCGGCCTCTGGGAGCTTGTCGGCCCGATGTGGATGATGGCTGGGCAACTCCTGGCGGTGGTGGCTTCCACCTAAAACCATTAGAAGTGGTGGTTTCTAGCGGTGGTGTATGGCGGCGATGGAAGGAAAATTTCCAAAGCTTTCCTTTGGCTAATTCGATCAATTCTAAATTGATAAAGACCTCACACACACTCAATTAAAGCTCTCCAAACACTTTAATTTAATTAATTTAAGCTTATCAACCTCGAATTTGATAATTTCGTTCAAATTCTGAGATTTACGAAAGCTTTCGATTCTATCTGATTCAGTGAGTGTTTCATCTAATTGACTTATGCCTTTGATCCTAATATCCTCTATTTATAGATTGCAAGCTCAATTTGACATTTCGTATTGCTTCAAAAACCAATCGATTTTTGCCTCTTCATTTGCAATAATTCGTGTTTAATTCGTTTTAAACCGATGAATTGATGATTGATCTTTCATATTCTTCATCAGATCATCCAATTTGGGTAGATGATCATCCAATTTCATCAATTGTTGCAAATCACCATTAATGGACAATTGAAGCTTCATAAATTGCATTTTTTTTTCCAATTTTTCCAGCACGAATTTTGTGACTTTTGGGTTGCTTTTACACATGAATTGTGTACTAATCTTTCATATTCCATGTCTACTTTGCAATGGCATCATCAATTTCAACAATTAACGATGTTTTGCCAGTTAAAAATCGATGCAAAGTAAGGCGAAAAGTCACTTTGAGGAAGATGAAAAGGCAAAAAATAAGATGATAAAAAGGCAAAAAATTGCCTTTGCTAGGATTTGAACCTGGGTTCTTGAGCTTGGGTGTATGTTTGGATCAATGTGTTTAACCAACAGGCCATTTGGCTTGTGCCTCGATCACTTAGCTAACTTCATCAATACTTGAGGCTTTCAAATGATGAGTTTAATTAATCAAATAATTTTTTAAATTTGTTTAATCAACTTTAAAACAACTTATAACTAGAATTCTGTATATAAATCTCAAATAATCATTTCTATTTTTCCTCTCATTTTTTTCTCATTTTTTTTACTTTTTTTTTAATTTTTGCTTTTTTCTTGACTTTTTTGGCTTTTTCTTGATTTTTGTGATTTTTTTTTATTTTTTGTGAGCTTGATACAATACTAATTCTAATTACAAATTAAAGCCTTTAAGTTGGGCAAAATTTGGGTGTCTATAATATGAATGAGTCCATATTTATTTCCAATTCCGAATAGTCAATTATACCAATTCTTTAAGTGATCAATCAATAATTGCAGACAGTCAATCCTAATTCATCTACATAAGTAGTAGTTAATCACCTGGCCTCAATATTCTTATTTCAATTTCTCATATCAACAGCAACCACACATAATTCCCATTCATCCCCATCATGCATATCCATTTTATCTTTACCAAATATCTAGTGCAACTATCATTACAATCACATATAATAAATGGAATCGGAAGTAATACTCACTTGGCCATTAGATCACCGGTCTTAGTAAAAGTAATCCGATGGTAGGGAATTGTCAATTTCGGGATCACCTAAAAAGGAAGAACTACCCTAATAAGTATTTCATCACTTAACTAATCTAAACTATTTAACAAAATGTTATGGAACAGCCACCGGTCCACGTTCAAGAGTCAAGTCAACAAGAAGATCAAGTGGTGAAGGTTGAATTTCAAAGGATTTCAAGTCCAATTAGCTTGCCTCAAGGACCAATCACGAGATCTCGAGCTAAGAAGCTTCACAAGCTTTAAATCAACATTTCCAAGGCTTGATGATGTATGCTAGTGATGGATTGCAAATGTATCAAGGCTTTAGAACAAGTGAGATTCAAGCACGGTTCAATATAATTGAAGTTCAAGTGAGTTTACAAGGAGATTTGATGAAATTAGGCGAATCCACATGAAGGCTACCGGTCTTGGATCTAGGCCATCGGCATTGACACCAGCCTTTATTTAGGCTTAGTTTATTTCTTAGTTTGAATTCCTTTTTCTTGTATTTATTGCTTAGTTTATATTTCTTTTCCTTGTATTTATTACCTAGTTTGAATTTCTTTTAAGTCTTCCATGTATTTATTATTTAGTTGCTTAATTTTTAGGCTAACTAAGCCTATAAAAACCCATCATATGTAATCTTTTTGGAGGGACTAGAATGAATGAAAATTTGAGAGCTTTTTCTCTTTGCGTTCTTGAATGAATGCATGCTACTTAGGAACATTCAAGGAAGTTTGATTGTCTTCTTTGTGGAGTGTTTCGATGTTAGGGCATCTGTGTTCTAACTCTCCAGATCAAACCTAAGGCAAACCTAAAATCTAATCCATCTTAGGGGTTGATTCCAATAGTATTCGTGGGTTTTTGTATTACTGTGCTGGGGGTTCATAATACTCAAAAGAGTTCTCAGGCGTGATTGCAAAGGTTCTCCTATCAATAAAAATTTGCGTAAACGAGCTATATTTGATATTTGTAGTTACCCAAAAATTCTAAAACTGACATTTTTGAAATCTTTGTTTAATTATGAGTCTTTTGGTGTTATTGGAATATTTTTATTATTCCGAGCTCCATGACACATTTTTCGAGAACTGATCCCGTTTGAGTCCGAAGGACACTCAAAATTCATGAATCTTATATTTTTTACTTCCCTATATTATTAAGAACTATTATAAGCCATTAAATCAATTTCATTTTCTAGGGTTTGAGAGCGTGGGTTTGCCGGAGTTGAAACTGTTAGATTGTCTCAATCTTTGTTGACTTTTGAAACTCCGGTTTGACTAGGGTTAGGATTTACTCCAACTTTACCTTAGAAATTGAGGGGTTTACCTCAAGGATTGGATAGGTAAATTGTCTCATGCTCGGATTTTTGAATCGAGCGATTATTGAATTTTCAACTTTTTGTTTTTGAAGAATCTCTTATGAAATCTCGTGATTGAATTTGTTTAAGGTTCGGTTTCAACTTGGGTCAGGCTTTAGGGTTTCAATTTGATATTCTAAAACCATTCTTGAAAAATTCGAGGGTTTACAAACATCGAGCAGTATGAAACTGAGTTCAGTTGCTTGTTACAGTATGCTCTTGAATCTTATAAGTATTGCAAACCCTCAAAGTTTTACGAATGGTTAAGCTTAAACCCTAATCGGAAGGTCAACTAGAAACCCTAAAGTCAACAAAACCCAAGTTAGACGTAACAAGGTTAAGTCCGGTAATCCCGTGTTCTCAACCCTAAATGAGTAAATAAGATATTAGTATGTAGAATAGTTCGTAATAACATAAGAAAGCTTAACAATATCATTATAGTAGTAAAACCGCAAATTGTTTTGAAACCAAATGGAAATAGTTTTTGAAAAACGTGTCATGGGGCTCGGAATAGTAAAAATATTTCAAATATACCGTTAAACTCATAAAAATATAAGGTTTTCAAAAATATCAGTTTTATAATTTTTGGGCAGTTAAAAATAACATATATTGCAAATATACGCGTATTTTTTTACTACTGGTACTTTATTAGTCACATCTACTTTACATTACACTATTTATTACTATTCCACACCATTCAACTATCTCTACTTTTTCTAACACCTACTCTTACGCTCTATACACCTATTATCTTTACTTTTTTATCTTTCTCATAACTTTATATCACATCTACCTTACATATTATTATTCTTATTTCACAAAAGACAAAAAAATCACATCTCCCTCTCTCCTCCTCCCCCATGGCCGGCGCCCCCCTCTAATTTTCACTCATATATTTTTCTTTTTCAATTATTTTTTTTAATCACACAAATTCACCCCTCATTTTCCTATAAATAACCCCCTCCTCTTTTATTTCTTTCACACTTCTTATACCCTTAAATTCTGTCACGCCCTAAAGTATGCCCTACACGTGACAGTCCGCCACACTCAACATTTAAACTCAAGTAAGACAACCTTAGTCTTTCCCTGAGTTTGAACATCGGGTGTAAGGCTTACTCTCAACACACATAGACCATACTTTGCATCGTAGTAGCTTAAGGAGACATACATAGCAGCAAGAATGTAAATCATGACCGTCTTATAGAGAATTATTCTATTACATGAACTAGGGGGCATACCCCCGATAACAAAGCTACCAATTCTCAAGCCCACCATTTCCTTGTATTATCCTTTAAATATCGGTTGGGGAAATAGGATTAGAGTCCGATTCAAATCTTTAGACCCTAACCTCATCAAAAGCTCCTTAGAATCTAAGAGCTGTACCTGGTGTCCATGGGTCCTCGGGGATAGCTAAAGGTATTCATACTGCAACAAAAAACTATTGGGGTATAAGCTACACTAGCTTAGTGAGTGAAAACTTCCGAATCACAATTAATACAAAACATTCAAGCAAGTAATTAATCGACCAAGTGAAATGCAACAAACGAATGAGTTCAACAAACATATGACCAGCTGAAAATCATATGTGGATGGACTTGCGCCCTCCATCCCGGGTTAGTAGATTAACGAATCCTGCGGGACGACGCCGTTTAAGCTCACGGTCAACTGAACAATAATTCATTTTATGGATCACAAAAAACCACCATATATTCGTTTTATGGATCACGATTAACCAACATATATTCGTTTTATGGATCACGAAAAACCACCATATGCTAATGCTCCATCCCCATCATGATACGAATGAGTTCAATTATAATTGAGGTCCAATAATAGATTAATTCGATTCTTTTAGGTGGCCAAGCAATGCTCGCAGACAATCAATTCTAACTCGTCTCTACACAAACAATAACTTATCACCCGGTTTCGATATTCCTTAAGTTTAATTTCGCATATCAACAATAGACAATCATAATTCCCAACTAACCCCATCATACATAATCATCCTTTTTATCTTTACCTAGCAACTAGTGCGACTATCATTACAATCACAAGCAATAATTGAAATCGGAAGAGGAACTCACTCGGCCATGGTACGCCGGTTTCTAACAACGGTGGTCGGGTGATACGGTATTGTCGTGCTCGGGTTCACCTACCAAATAAGAATAGCCTAATAAGAATCTCATCACTAAACTAATTTGAACTATGCATCTAAACTACATGAAATCGGGATTCTCGCTATTTGCGGAAGTTCCTACTTAAAACGGTCATAACTTGGTCATTTTAACTCGGAATTTCGCAAATTTTATATCGATCTCTATCTACTTCAAAAGATCTATCTATTTATAATATTATTTTCAAGTTTTGAAAATATTAAGGTCACGGAACAGTGGGATCAGTTCTGTTCTGTCACTTTTTCAATTCCGAAAAATCGTTTCGCATTTGATAAAAATGTTCCTAGTTGATGATTCATATATAGATGATATATGAATGAATTCCTAATATGAATGTCATGAAATGAGCTCAATATATGCATGGTTTTGATGATCTTTGATGATGAGCTCTTACGAACTTCTATATAGTAAGAATTCTATGATAGTCACCTATGAAAAGCCATTCTCCCCAACTCTACAATTCCTAGTGTTTTTATGATTTTATCCTTAAAATTTACTTACCATCTAAATAAAAATGAGCTCTCAACATCCATATTAATCATGACCTTCATTTATGCATAAAAATCTACATTTTTCATTGAGTAAATATGTTTTTGAACAAGCTACTTATAAAAATCCGAATTTTGTAAATTCCATTTTCTTGTATTTTCTTTATGAGGAAACTTGTTTAATGCATAAAAAATTGAAGCTTCATTATATCCATTACCTAAAGGCTCCATTTAGCTCATAAAACATGCCATCTAAGCTTGGATACTAAGTGTTTATGTGGGCATCACCCAAAAATACGAATTTGACAAACTACTCACTATCTCAAAATTTTCCATTCTAACCCCACTACTTGTTTCACATATTACTCATGCCTAAAATCTAGACTTGCAAGAATCATTCCTTCAAGATACCTATTACACATACCCTTCATTTTCCATGAAAAATATGAGTTTTAAAGTGATTTCAAGGGTTTTTAAAATGGGTTTCAAAAATTATCCGAATTTCCATAAAACATTCCTAGTAAAAATCTTTCCTTTTTCAAGTTTCTTACTTCTATATAGATGAAGATCTACCATCTAACACCCCTATATACATGCAAAACTAAGCCTTTATGATCATTAGTGCATGGAAGCTCAAGATATCCACATGAACATAAATGTAGATGAAGATATGAATGTCTAAACACTAGATCTATGAAATATAATGCATGAATCATGAGTTTCATGGCATGTACATAAATATATATGCAAGATCTCTACTTTACATGCATGAACAAGAGAATATCTTAACAAAAACTCATTGAAACATTAGATCCATGTCTTGTGATGGCTTGATATTATTGTTCAAGTGTTTTCATGTCCCTAGCAAAAGGTCATTGGGTTTAAAGGTGAAAACACACAAGAAATAGCTTTGCCATTACAAGATCTAGGAAGAACAAGGCTTGAAAGTGTGAGAGGAATGGGGGAGGGGTGCGCGGCGCGCTCACGCACAAATAGGAAGAGGAAGAGGGAGTTTTCTTCTTTTAGAAAAATTTGAACAAATGGAAATGAAGAGAGAGAGAATAAATGAAGCTTATATATGCATAGATTAGGGTTTTTGATGGAAATAAAATAGCATAAATTTAATCAATTGAGAGGGGAAAAAGGGGGGAGGGGCGCCGGCCATATGGGGGGGTGTGTGAGTGTGCGTTTGAAATTTGCTTAATTTGTAATTTAAGTAATTAAAATGTAATAAATGTGATAATTATTTAGAGATAAAAATTCTTGGGAAGGAAAAATGAAATGAGTAGCTGTAAGGATGTAAGAATAGGGTATGGGTGGTGTGTAGTGTAGGTTGTACTTGTGAATAGTAGACAAGACATCTACTTTACCGGTTGTAACGAAAACACGGAAAAATGCTATAACTGTAATTTTTATAGCCCGAAAAATTATAAAATTGATATTTTTGGAATCCTTATAAATTTACGGTTCCAATGAATATTTCGGAACATTTTTCTGAGTTTGTGGTCCCGGGGCACGCTTTTCCATAATTGAGCTCGGGATGGCCCGGAATTGAAAAATTCCCGAATTTAAAACTTTCAAAGGTCTAAAATATACTTTAGAATGATAATTCATATTCATCTATTTTGTAAAACTTCTGTTATTATGAAATTGAAAGAAAGCCGGATCTAGGGTTTCTAAGCTCCTCTCACTAAGCTTGAACTAGACTGATATAGGGTTTCGTTCTCCGGTTTTCGAAGTTTATTCGATTACTACGAAGCTAGGGTATATATTACAAGAATAAAAATAAAATAGAAATAAAAATAAATTATGTAATGAATAGTGGTAGATCGTACTGAAAGAGCCCCCTAATTACCGATAGTACAGTGATACAGATAAATTTGCAAAAATCATGAAATTCTAGCTATTGGAAACTTATAAATTAACATTTTAAAGATCATTATAAAACATGAGTCTAACGGCATTAATATCATATTTTTAATATTGCGGATCTCAGGGTGCGCTTTTCGAAGTCGGTACCTGACTGGATTAGAATAAATCGAAAATTCGTTAATCTCATCTTTCCTGAGCATCCTAAACTTAATACGAACCGATTACGCCATTTCCTCTTATTCCAACTCCTTGGTTTAGGAATACGAGATTGCCGGATCTAGGTTATGGAGTTTCTTGGGAGTTTTGGGGATTCAGGTTTTCTCGGTTAACCTTCCGGTTTACACCATTGCCAATATAAAATTGATATTTTATACTTATATGACTTATCTGATTGGTGAGATTTATTTTAAGGGCGATTTTTATAAGTATTTAATATCTCACAACATTCTCGAAATTCTTTGGATTGAGTTTTATTCTCGAAGGTTAATCACTATTTACTTCTTAGCAATTTGCTTTAGGGCTCTATTTTACCCGAATTTATAAGTTAGAGTTAAATAGGAAATTTGTCGTACATAGAGGTTTCAGAATGGAAGTATATTGAATTGCTATTTTATTTCTGAGATTTCTTATTTTTCTCACGATTCAGAAATTTCCGGATTCGTTCGGAGTTTGGGACTTATCAAAGTTCTGTTTTAATTCGGAGTGACTTTTAGGGTTTTATTTTTAAAGTTCATCTTTAGAACTATTTACTGAAATTTTCCAGGGCTTACAAATTCACTATCAAAACTCTCCAAAATTATCCTCTCAAAACTCTCTCCAAACACTCTCTCAAAATACTTTCAAACTCTCTTCTACATACACAAAACCCATTCATACATACTACTCCAAAATCCTTTTTATGTCATGTAACTTCACATGACCATGGTGTGAATTTCCTAAACTTGTTGTTATGGAAGATACACTATGTTCGTATATTGTTCTTGTTCATGAAAATCTATTTCTCTACTTTTTTTTATGTTGTTATGTTTTGCATATATTATTGTTGATGTTATGTTGACTTCTTATATATATTTAACTAAATATAATTATGTATTTATATGTATTTATATATAATCTTTAGAGCATATAAGCTCATTTGTTATTGATTTACTTTCAAGTTATGAAATTTATTTATTTATTTCATGTTGTTTTAAGACTAGTCTCTAATCTTAAACTTGTTCTCATCAAGTCAAAACAATTTTTATTTTCTTTTCGGAACTAGTCCATTCTTAGTCCAAGAGCCTTGATTCAAAACTAAGACTCTCAATACTTGATTTATATTATTTTGCTATTTATTTTGTTATTATAATTTTTCTTGTTATTATTCTCATACTCATGCAATTTAAATATTGTTGTCTAAACCACCAAGTTTAAAGTGTAATTTTTATAAAAAGAGATTTTTTGCTACTAAAAGAAAGTCCTAAGAGAAATTTAGAATTAATAAGAAGAATCTACTTTCTCAAAACTTTAGAAAGAACTCGTTATGATTTTGGAAATATCATCATTTTGAAAGACTTTTTCCAAACCATAACTTTAGAAGTAATGGAATTGTTTTCTAAAGATAAGGAAGATAAATCCTTGTATGAAAATGTTCTTTTGAAACATAATATAAAAAGGGATTGTAAATTTTCAAACTAAGATTTAAAAAGTACAAATGATACATAGAAAACTAATAGGACAAGTGATACAAGTATTGAAAGCTTCAAAAAGAAATATAGAACTTCATTTTTTTTTAGAAAAAGTCATCAAAGAAAATAGTAAGATAGACATAATATACTTTTTGAAAACAAAAGAATCAAATATCCATTTTAAAGGATTTACAAAAGTATTCTTGTAAATTATGATTTTTCTAAACTTATAACTAACATTGTTTTTACTAAATAACTATTGGTTGGACAACAAATACTCAAGCATGCATGGAAGATGAGCTATATAGCTATAAAAAGAAATTTCTCAACTATATAGATGACTAAGTATTTATCAAAACAATTTTTGAATGATTTGATTATTAAAACAAATGTTTTGGGTGTGGGAAATCTCGTGGTCAATTTGATCGCCACTGTTTCGGAGCTCAAATGACTTAGTTTGATGAAAATAGTTTTAGAAATGGATAGATCTTTTCAAATAGGTAGAAAACGGTATATTATATGCACAATTCCGAGTTAAAATGATCAAGTTATGGTCATTTTAAGTTGGAATTATCTTCCATACAAATTTTGACGATCTTATGACATAGTTTTGACAAAGTACAATAGAATCAATAAGAAATACTCATTATGGGTATTCTTCTTGATTGGGTGATCCTGAGGAAGAGTATCCATACTCGGAGGATTACGTTCATTAGTTGATTGACCTATCGACTCATCCATAAGAGGAAAGTATCATCATGGCAACATGAGTTTATTTCCTTAAATACTTTATTTAATTATGCTTATAGTTTAGTTGCACTAAAATTAAGGAAAGACAAATGGATATGAATGTAAAATTGTTGAAGGAATTCTAGGAATATCGAGGCGGGAATTGATTGTGAAAAATCATTTGTTTTAGTATAGAACTTGATGTGTCTGAAATTCTATGATCACCATAAATTGACATTAATTATGCTATGATATTCTAAATAAATTGGCTCATGCATTTCACTTAGTAGGTCACATTGCATAGGGATCACTAATCTTGCGGGGAAAGCTTAGTGGTACTGTTTTAAAGCCATAAACAATGCTTATCGGCTTTAAGCTAGAAGCATAATATAAAGAGAAACGCTTAGCAGCATTATGCTCGAAGCAAAATACTAGGACGATGCTTATCGGCTTTAAGCTAGAAGCATAATAGCAAGGAATAATGCTTAGCGGCCATTAGCTCGAAGCAAAATCTTATCAGCTTCCCCAAAACCCCAAATAGAGGGAGTAAATCCATTCAACATATAGTTCCCGGAAAACTGTATGTCTTGCTTGCCCATGTGTTTGTTGCATATCACTTGGATGCCTAAAAACTTGCTTGATTTTGTTACTCAAGTATTTATCTTCAAAAATAATTCTCACTAAGCCTGTTAGCTTATACCTCTATAGATATCTTTTGCAGTTTAGCTATTTGTGGTTGAGGCCACGTAGACCCTGCAGCCAGGTGTTTCTTTTTTCTTTTGTTTTTTTTTTTTGTTAAGAAATTTTTAGATGAAGTTTAGCATTAGTTAGATGTAGACTTAATAGAAAATTCTTGTAATAGGTTTTAGTATTTTGATGGGGGAATGCCCCTGAGGCTTATAAGACAATTATTATGAATGAATGAATATCATGATTTCCCTTTCTTAATTTGTTATTGTATCTTCTTAAGCTTCATATTTCAAAGTATGGTCCTATAAATTTGTGAGAGCATGCCTTACACTTAATATCGATGCTTTTGGGAATGACTAAGGTTGTCATGCTTAAGCTTTAATATTAAGTGTGGTGGACTGTTATGTTTAGGATACACTTTAGGGCGTGACAAGTATAGCGATGAGTTAAAAAGATAAGTTTTCTTGAGTGGACTAGATGAGGACTTGAGGATCTGTTTGGCGGAGTTTGATGTCAGAAGCTTTAGGGAGCTAGTGGAAAGGACTCGGATAATTGAAGGAGCCAAAAAGATGAAGACAAAAGCTCCAGAAAGGAATGTGTTTGTGCTTGAAAGGAAGCCTTACAAAGACCGAGTTCTGGATTTAAGAATAAAAAGTTTAAGACCTTTGGAAATTTCAAAGGAAGTGGAAGCAATCAGAAGGAAGTGACCAAGGTGGATATCATGTGCTGGACATGCCGAGGCAAGCATTATCTAAAGTCTTGCCTGCAATTACAAAACAAGTGCTTTTTACAGTAGCCTGGATCATAAATCCTGGAGTGTCCCAAGAAAACACCAATGTTTGCTATATGTGTAAGCAGCTAGGGCACTTTGCAAATGAGTGCCCAAATAGGAAAAATGTTTCAACAAAGCCGTCTAACCCTTCAGGAGGATTTATATTTGTCAGAACCAACAATGGCAATGGGAACGGAAACTGCCTTGGCACATCAATGCATGGAATGAGGATTTATAACCTGGAAGGTCAGTGGATGTGTGAGGAAGCCGATGATGAGGAGGAAGGATGTGAGTTTGCTGCCACAGAAGAAGATAGAGGCTATGACCATGGTTTAGTTGCAGATTAGCCTTAACCCTAAGCTGTTGTTTTATTTGTTTATAGCATCTTTATATATTATCGAATCCGTAGGAATAGAGTCCCAATATATCTATAGCTTAAAGCTCTAGAATAGTTAGATAAGTGTAGTATGGTATAGTAATTAGTAGGTTCATCACCAGATTAGAGCCAAAAATTCAATATCAAGTGAACTTAATGGATCTGAATAACTACTCAGCAGTGGTTAATAAGGCTAAAATAGTGGAGCAAGGTCTGAACCGAATGAAGAGTCGTGAAACCTAAAGAGGTCAAGTTTTCTTAAGAAAGAGGCCAGCTGCTAGTGTTGCTATTCAAGACAGGGGAAAGAAACCGACTACCTAGTTTTATAGATCAACAGCACAAAACTTTGAGAAGAGGTGCTCTAGATGCCTTAGACCACATGACCTTAAAGACTGCAAATGGGTTGAAGGTGCTTGTTTTACATGTGATAAAGTTGGTCATAACAGTAGATTCTGCACAAAGAAGATCCTCCCACAAGTTTTCTGTTTTAATGTGGATAGAGAAGACTTCGGGCTATCGATTACAAGGACCACAGAAAGCAAATTGTGCCAGGAGCCCTGTAAACCCCTAAAGTTTTGTAATCGGTTAAGCTTAAACCATAATCGAAAGGTTAACCGGAAACTCTAAAGTCAATAAAACCCTATTTAGACGTAACAGTTTATGTCCGACAATCCCGTGTTTGTAACCATGAGTGAGTAAGTAAGAGATTAGTATGTAAAATAGTTCGTAATGATATAAGGAAGCTTAAAAATATCAGATTAGCAAAACTGCAATTCGTTTTGGACCTAAACGGATACAGTTCTTGAAAAATGTGTCATAGGGCCCAGAATAGTAAAAATATTCTGGATATACCATTAGACTCGTAAAAATATAAGGTTTTCAAAAATATCAATTTTATAATTTTTTGGTTAGTAGAAATATCAGATATCGCATTTATACGCGTATTTTCCTACTATCGGTACTTTATTAGTCATATCTACTTTATATTACATTATTCATTACTATTCTATACTATTCATTTATCTCTACTTTTTCTAACACCTACTCTTACACTCTATATACCTATTATCTTTACTTTTTACCTTTCTCATAACTTTATATCACATCTACCTTACATATTATTACTTTTAATTAACAAAAATACAAAAAGATATTATCTCTCCCTCCCTCTCTCTATAATGGCCAACGCCCCCCCTCCCCCCTCCGTTGTCTCTCTCTCAAATTTTTTCAATTTTTCTTTATTTAAATCTCACAAAATTCACTCCTCATTTCTTATAAATACCCTCCTCCTCTTTCATTTCTTTCACACTTCATCTACCCACAAATTCACTACAAAAACTCTCCAAAATTTTTCTCTCAAAACACTCTCCACATACTCTCTCAAAACTCTCTCCACATATACTCTCAAAACTCTCCCAAAATACTCTCAAACCCCTTTTTACATACACAAAACCCAAATTACTCCAAAATCCTTTTTAGGTAAATTTTCCTTTATATGTTTCTTCTTATCATATCGTGTAACTTTACATGACCATGGTGTGAGTTTTATAAAACTTAATGTTATGAAAACTATACTATGTTCATGTATTGTTCTTGTTTATGAATATCTATTTATAAATTTATGTTGTTATTTTACTTTGCTCATATTATTGTTGTTACTATATCTAACTAAACATAATTATGTATCTATATATTATATATATATTCTTTAGAGCATATAAGCTCATTTGCAATTTATTTACTTTCACGCAAAGCAATTTATTTATTTTCTTTCTTTGCGATATTTTTTCATGTTGATTTAAGACTAGTTTCTAGTTTTAGATTTATCCTCATCAAGTCAAAACAATTTTCTCTCTTTATTTTCTTTTTCTATTTGGGACTAGTCTATTTCTTAGTCTCGGGAGCCTTGAAGAAGCTAAGACTCCTAATACTTGACTTTATTTATTATTTGTTATATTACTTTTGCTTGATAGTATTCTCATAATCATGCAAAAGATTGTTGTCCAAACCTTTAAGCTTCAATTATACTTTTTGCAAAAAAGGAGATTTTATCACATAAGAATGGTTCTATATGAAATTTAGGATTTAAGATTTATGATTTAACAAAATTAAATTTATTATTTACAAAACTTTAGGAAGAACTCACTATAATTTTAAAGCTACTTTTGTTTTGAAAAAGCTTTTAATCATTTCTATATTACATTGTTTTCCAAAGGAAGATGACTTTTGATACAAAAATATTTTCCATAAAAACATAATATAAAGGAAACCCTATAAAAAGGGAATGAGAGTTTTCAAACCAAGATTTTCCAAGTAATGGTCAAAGAAAAATTGTATAAAAAACTAATAGGAAAAGTCGCACTAACATTGAAAATTTCTAAAAAGAAAATAGAGAAATTTATTTTTAATAGTAAGATATTTCTTTGAAAACAAAAGAATCAAAATATTCATTTTAAATGATTTACAAAATGGATTTCTTATGGTTTTCTAAACTTCTAACTAACATTGTTTTACTAAAGCATTTTGGTTGGACAACAAACACCTAAGCATTGATGAAATATGAGCTATATATCGATAAAAAGGAATTTCTTAACTATGTAGATAACTAAGTATTTATCAAAGCAATTTTAGATGATTTAATGTTTGAAACAAATGTTTTTGGGATGGGAAAATTCGTGGTGAAACTGATCGCCATTGTTTCAGAGCCTAAATGACATAGTTTGATGAAAATAGTTTTAGAAATGGATAGATCTTTTTGAATAGGTAGACATCGGTATATTATATGTGCAATTCCGAGTTAAAATGACCAATTTATGGCCATTTTAAATGGGAATTATCTTATATGCGAACTTTGACGTTCTTATGACATATTTTTGTCAAATTTCAAGAAGGTTATCAAAAAATACTCATTTGGGGTATTTTTCTTGACTAGGTGATCTTGAGGAGGAATACCCGTATCCCGAGGATTATTTCGACTAAGTAGATTATTTTTTTGACTCATCCATTTGGAAGAATTATCACCATGGCAACGTCAGTTTATTTCCTTAAAACACTTTGCTTCATTGTGCTTGTAGTTTAGTAGCACTAGAATAAGGGAAAGACAAATTGATATGTATGTAAAAATCGTTGAAAGAATTCTAAGAATATCGAGGTAAGAATTGATTGTAAGTAATCGTTTGTTTTAGTATAGAACTTGATATGTATGATATTCTATGATCACCTTAAAATTGATAATAATGATGCCATGATATCTTAAATAAATTCTTTATGTATACCACGAAGTGAGTTACATTGCATGGGGTTATTATCCTTGGGTGAAAAGGATAGTAGCACGGTCAAAAGCAACACTTGGCGGCTATCATGAAGCGATTGCTTGGCGACATGGAATCAAACCAATGCTTTGTGGTAATCTAAAGGCATGGCTCAACTCGAGTAGACTTAATATGCTTGGCGGTGAAGATCGAAAGCATAACTTAACTAAAACTACTCGTTTTGAGATTACTTATCACCAAACCCCGAATGGAGAGCATAAATCCATTCAACATATAATTCTCGGAAAACTACATGCTTTGCTGCTCAGTGTATGTTGCATTTCACTTGAGTGCTTAAATAACTTGCTTGAGTTTTACTACACAAGAATTTGCTTATGGAAATGATTCTCACTAAGTTTATTAGCTTATACCCATATAGATATCTTTTAAGTTTAACTATTTGTGGTTAGCCCACGTGGAACTTGTAGCAAGGTATTTTCCCCCTTTTTGGTTAAGGATTTTTTTAGATGAAGTTTAGCATTAGTTTGGATATAGACTTCATAGAAAATTTCTTATAATATAGTTATTTTGGTGGGGGAATGCCCCTAAGACTTGTAAGACAATTATATGAACGAATGAATATTATGAATTCCTTTTTCTTAATTTGTTATTGTATCTTCTTAAGCTTCATATTTCAAAGTATGGTCCTCTAAATTTGTGAGAGCATGCTTTACATTTAATATCGAAGCTTTTGGGAATGACTAAGGTTGTCATGCTTAAGTTTTAATATTGATTGTGACGGACTGTTACGTTTAAAGTACCGTTTGGGGAATGACGAGCCCAGTTTCGTAGACCACAACATATCGGTCAAGGGCAGAGAGTTCCAACTTAAATTTATGCTCTACAACATATGTAAACCCCGAAAACTTCCACAATACGATACGACTCTAGATTAGAAATTATGAACTGACTAGTAAACCTAGAAGTCAATCAGAAACCCTAGATTAGATAGATAGCTTAAATTTGGCCGGATTGGGACCCATGAACTTCATAAAAGAACTTCTTTGACCCCAATTGATACCAAAAATGAGATTTCGTTTCTTGAATTAATAATTCAAGGTATGATCAAAGGAAATTTCAAATTTCAAACCCAAATCCTTGTCAAACAAATAGATTAAATGGGGAAAACCTAAATATAGAAATTAAGTGACCACTTTTGTATTCAACAAAGACATGAGGTTAAAACAAGGAGTAGTAATGAACCTATATTTAGACTTGAACCTTAAAATTCGAGATTCCTAGTTAGTAATAAACTACATTGATAGATTTTATAGTAGGTATCCAAATCCAATATATATAGCTAAGTTAGCTTATATATCAAAAGTATTATTAAGTAAACGACCCAATAGGTTTTTAGTTAGAAAATCGTGATCTTAAGATAAACTGTTAGAATTATAAATACCTAATAAAAACATAAATTGATATATAACTTGAGATCTAGACTTTAAACACGGATTTGAATCATACCAGTATTCGAATTAGGTTTTCTTAAGCTCTTGGAGCCTGAAACGAAAATTGAACCGACAAGCTTATAAAACCTAAATCGCGAGGTTAAACCTTTCTTAAACAAATAGATACGTACCATTAAAACTTAAATTTGTACTGTTTGCTAAACTAAACATCTTGTAGATCCATTAAAAATATTTTCGTATATAAACTTACATATATTAGTTAAATTATATCCTATTAGTGTAATAAACTACCCGAAAATTCAACTAAATAATATCTAACTAATATTTAATTAATATATACATACATACAACTTGCAGGAGACGTTTTATACTTGCTTCTAAAGGCTGTGATCTTCTTAAGAAATGTGAGCCGAAAATTGTTCAATTATACAAACCAAGTCAATGCAAATCCAACCTTAAGCCAATATAAATTTGCCAAATCACCCTTGCATTTATGACAATAAAACAAGTTGATGAATTAACAACAAACAGAGGCAATTCAGATCATTCACGAAGGAGAAAACAAGCAGCCAACATATATTTTCTTCTTTATATATATACATACTAACGACCTTAGAAAGACAAGCAAACGGACTTCAATCCCTCTCAAATTTTCCAGAATCAAACTACAACCTATTAGGAGTTGAATCAACCTGGAAACCGATTTTAAAGGCTTACATCAACCCAGTTCGAAAATCACGAACAAAAACAGGAAAAAAAAGCTTGAAAACGAGCTTGAGGTAAGGCGATCTCATTTCGTGTGTTTTCTTTCGAATCTAAGAATTGATATTGACTTCTAAACATCTTAGGAAGCTAACCAAGTCCATTAGAAGCTTCGGATTTCACCGAGAAGCCACAACGAAGTAATCTTTGTAAACCCTAACCGAATGATTCCAAAAAGCGGGTAACATGTTGTTGATTTGTTGTTTTCTTTGGATATTCAAGTAGATTAATGTTATAGGAGCTAATGGAGCAAGAAAACCGACGTCTAACGTCGGAATCGATCGAAGCTCATTGGGGAAGACGATGAACAGTATTCCCCGATGAACACGAGGAGGTACACGGGACGTGTTCCACCCGTGTACCTCTCAGAAAATTCAAAAATAAAAAAAAGAAAACGAAACTAATTAAATTTAATTATAGAATAATTAATAATATAAATAATTTTAGAATTATTATTATTATTTCTTCATTTATTTATTTTTCTGGAAATGTTAATAGTAATATGAGAATTTAGTAGTATAATATTAGAATTTTTATTTAAATTTAAAAATAAATTATTTTCTAGTATTATTAAATATATGATATTTAAATATTTAACTTAGTAATATTAATCAGAAAAGAAATTTTTTAAATATAACTACCCTTATTAATTAATTTACGTATAATAAATTTTCTAACTATAATTATTAATATTCCTTATATTGTTAAAAGAATTTTTAGAATTTTTGAAAATATTATTTCTGAAATAATATTAAATATGAATTTAAGACTAAAGTTATTTTAGTAATATTATGAATTAAAGTATAAGACAATTATTATAAATACTAATATTATGAAAAGTAATTATTTTACCCTATCTATTTCGGAATTGTTATTGTTATTATTGTTATTATTAGCATTATTATTAGTATTATTTTTATTATTATTATTAATATTATATTCTTATTATTTACGGTAAAAAGAAAATTTTCGAAAATAGTTGTAATTAAATTAATAAATCCTTTTACTAATAAGTTTATTTTCATTAAGAGTATATTTAATTAATTTATAGGAAAAATTTTACGAGCTTAGTGAATACTAAAAATGTATTTAAATAAATAATTATAGATAATTAGATAACAATGGAAATTTAAATAATCCAAAATTGTGAGTATAGGAATATCTATATTTTTCAAGAAAAATTTAGTAAGTAAATAAAAAGAAAACTAACAAATTTTAAACAATGGAAATGAATTAACTAAATTATTAAACTTTCCAAGTACCCAATCAATAGATTTAAGTATCCAACCAAAATCAATTAAATAAAACTGTGATTACAATGGTTTAGAACTTAAGGCTATTCCCAAAGAACTAGTTAAGAATAAAATGGAAACCCAACAAACCATTAGGACACTTAAATATTCATAGGAACTAGGTTGTATAGTCTTGTATAATTAATGACTATATTACTTATCTCAATAGGTGACTCGGGTATTGGAGAGGACCTTCCTAAAGATTACTACGATTAAATAGCATGGGCAGGTGAGTAACTCAGTCTTATTACATTAGTTGTGCTTGTAATATTAGTGAATCTTAAATAAAAGATAATAAAAATTTGGTGTACTGTTTGGATTGTGAAGACTGTGTATTGTATTACATTGATTGCCAAGTCATCTATTATAAGTGATAACAAAGGTGCATGTATCTTTGTATTGCCTATAGAACATGATTGAGTGTCTGTAATGCTTGATCACCTTCAAATTGATTAAAGACTACTGGTACCATAAAGGAAAATTATCATGCATTACATACTGTACATAAATAGCATTTGAGTAAGTGGTAGCCTATTACGTGTTAGTTTTTCGGATCTCTGGTAATGCTTGAATTATCTAGGTAAGAAGGCTATTAGTTAATTGCAAGATTACCTTTGTTCTATTAATACCATAGGAACTAAATGGTAAACGAAGGACACCGCTTATGGTATTGCATGGAAATAACTAACACTTAGTGGAGTTTCTAAAGCTAAATCAGGAAATAAATAACGAAACATGATAAGCTTAAAGAGATCATTAATTAGAACAATATTGTTTCCTGAAAGCGTAGTCTCTCTTGGGTAGGTGGACCATAGATTGTGATCCTTCAACCCCGATGAGAGGGCGTAAATCTTCATCCTGTTTGGATTCCTAGTTATCCAAGTTTGTAATGTTCTTTTGTTTGATTGATGCATTTCATATGATTGTTAAATAACTTGTATGTTATATGTAATAAGTTCTAGTTATTCACTGAGCTTATGTTTTAGCTCATACTCTAACAGCCCTTTCAGGTTTACTCTACGACCCTGGCTCATTACTAGCAGGAGCATGGTCCCGATAAGAGATTAGAAGCCATAAGCTTAAAGACTAGTATAGAATTAGAATATTTATATCGCTATTAGTCCTTTTGATGCAGGTAATGTGCATTAGAATCATTAGCTATGGTTGTAAGGATTTATAAGGCATATGACTTGTAATATCTTATTTTGTGATAGTTGTTTACTAATTTATGTCTTATATATGTTTGTTTATCCTATCCAAGCAACTAAAAGATCCTGTTTATTGAAATCATGTCATTCCTAGAAGGTAAACTAGTAATGGTAATCGAGTGGTTCTTGATTACTATTATTAGAATACCCTCGGGGCATGACGACATAGGGACTCATCCAATGTTGACACTATCATAGGTATGCTCCATATACTCGTGCATAGTGCACACGTTCTTTTTGACGCGGGTGCTAGTTTTTCATGTGTTTCTGATTCTTCCATATCTGTTTATGGCATGAATGTTGAGCACGTGTCTGGGTGTTTTTCTGTGAATGCTCCTTTAGGGAGTGAAGCTTTGTTAAATAGGATTTGGAGAGATGTAGAGGTAGAAATAGGAGGTGGATGCTTATATGCAAATTTGATAGTCTTGGACATGTTGGATTTCGACGTTATCCTGGGAGTAGATTGGTTGACAAGATATCATGCAAAGATTGATTGCCACAATCTAGTAGTAGAGTTAAGTATGCCAGATGGAGATTGCTTTGTGCATAAATTAGATGTACAAAGACTACTAGTGTTACCTACATATGAGTTATGGGAAAGGTCATCTTTGGCAGCCATGGTGATAAAAGAGGAACAAAAGAAGGATCCTGATCAAATACTAGTGGTATGTGAATATCTTGAAGTGTTTCGAAAAGATTTACCAGGATTACCACCTAAGAGAGATGTCGAGTTTTGTATTGAATTGGTGCTTAGTACTTTACCAATTTCTAAGACACCATATTGTATGGCTCCTACAGAACTTGCAAAACTTAAAGTTCAGTTGAATGAGTTGCTTAAGAAGAAGTTCATTAGGCCTGGTGTGTCACCTTAGGGAGCTTTGGTATTATTCGTGAAGAAGAAAGACGGAAGCATAAGGTTGTGTATTGATTATAGAGAATTGAACCAGAGGGAATCAAGAATAAGTACTCGTTACCAAGAATAGACGATTTTTTTGACCAGTTAGCAGGAGCACAAGTATTTTTCAAGGTTGATTTGAGATCAGGATATCACCAGCGGAGGGTCAAGGTAGGACATATTCAAAAGAAAGCTTTTAGGACCAGGTATGGACACTACGAGTTTGTGATCATGCCTTTCAGTCTCACAAATGGGCCATCAGTATCTATGGGTCTAATGAACTGGGTAGTTTTCATTGATGATGTGTTGGTGTACTCTAAGTCGAAGAAAGAACATGAAGAGCATCTAGGGTTGGTTTTGACCAGACTGCAAGAAGAGAAATTGTATGCTAAGTTTTCAAAATGTGAGTTCTGGTTAGAATAGGTGGCTTTATTAGGACATATTGTGGATGGAAATGGAACATCAGTAGATCCTGAGAAAGTGAAAGCAGTAGTAGAATGGCCGACTTCGAAGAACTTGTCAGAAATTAGAAGTTTTCTTGAAATAGCAGGATATTATAGAAGGTTTGTAGAGGATTTTTTAAATATAGCAAGTCCATTGACCAGACTAACACAGAAAAGGATAAAGTATGAGTGGAACGAAGACTATGAAGTCAGTTTCCAGCAGTTGAAAGACAAATTAGTGTCGGCTCCGGTGCTATCCTTACCCGTAAGTGGTGAGGATTATGCTATCTACAATGATGCCTCTATTTAAGGACTAGGATGTGTGCTTATGTAAGGAGGCAGGGTAATAGCATATGCTTCCAGACAGTTGAAATCATATGAGAAGAATTATCCCACACATGATTTGGAGCTAGCAGCAGTTGTACACGCATTGAAGATTTGGAGACACTACCTGTATGGAAAAAGGTGTAAGGTGTATGCGAATCACAAAAGTTTGAAATACATCTTTACTCAGAGAGAGCTAAACATGAGACAGAGAAGATGGTTAGATCTCATTAAGGATTATGATGTTGACATTCAATATCATCGTAGGAAGGCCAACGTTGTGGCTGATGCTTTGAGTGGGAAGAGAATTGAGGACCTAACAGTTTTGATAACTTTAGAGAGACATTTGATAGAAGACATGAGAAAACTTGAGTTGGAAATAATGACCAATCAAGTAGGCACTAGATTAGCAAGTATGCAGATACAACCTACTCTGTTGGAATTAAAGTAGCACAAGTTGATGATCCAAGTATACAAGAGGTGAAAAGAAGGATGCAAATTGGAAGGGCCCTAGAGTTTTAGATCAATGAAGATGGTGTCTTGAGATACAAAGGAAAGGTTGTGTGTGCCGGACCAGGGAGATCTTAAAAAGGAAATACTAAAAGAGGCACATTATTTAAGTTATTCAATCCACCTAGGAGGTAACAAGATGTACTAAAATTTTAAAAAGTTGTATTGATGGAATAACATAAAGAAGGAGATAATGGAGTATGTATCCAAGTGTTACACATGCCAGTTAATCAATATAGATCATAAAAGTCCGGCAGGTGAATTGAAGCCTTTGTCGATACCGCAATGGAAGTGGGAGCACATTACTATGCACTTTGTTACTACTTTACCCATAACTAAGGAAAAGCTTGATTTTGTATGGGTGATCGTTGATAGACTCACTAATGTAGCCCACTTTATACCGATTAGAACTGGGTGTACATGGAAAGGTTAGCAAAGCTGTACATCAGGGAGATAGTGAGATATATGGGATACCAGTGTTGATTGTGTCTGACAAAGACACCCGATTTGTTGGTAGATTCTGGAAAAGTCTACATCAAGCATTGGGCACTAAAGTTGTATTTAGCACTGCTTATCATCCCTAGACCGATGGACAATTTGAACGAACTATTCATATTTTGGAGGATATGTTAAAGGCATGCATTTTGGACTTCAAGGATGGCTGGGTTGATCATTTGCCACTAGTAAAATTTACCTATAATAACAGTTACCAAGCATTGATTGGATTGCCACCTTATGAAGCCTTGTATGACAGGAAGTGCAGATCACCAATTCATTGGGATGAAGTTGGTGAAAGATAGATTTTGGGACCAGAATTACTGCAGGATTCTATTGACAAAGTTAAATTGATTAGATAAAGATTGCAAATAACCTAAAGTCGTCAGAAAAGCTATGCCGACAAGAGTAGAAGGCCTTTGGAATTTCAAGTGGGAGACCATGTCTTGCTCAAGATATCACAAACAAAGGGTGTTATTAGATTTGATATGAGAGGGAAGTTGAATCCCAGATATGTTGGTCCATTTGAAATCTTGGAAAGAATTAGAGACATGGCTTATCAACTAGTGCTACCACCGAGTTTAGAGGGAGTGCACAATATATCTCATGTATCTTTGTTGAGGAAATATGTGCAAGACCCTAAACAAATTGTTGAGCTGGAATCGTTGAAAGTTCAAGCTAATCTTTCTACCCAAGAGAAGCCAGTAAGAATTTTGGATTCGAAAGAAAAGATATTGAGGAGACACGTGATCGAGTACGTGAAGGTCCTGTGGACAAATCAAATTGAGCGAGAAGTAACTTGGGAGTTAGAAGAGGAGATGCGAGCCATGTACCCCAAACTTTTCAATGAATCAGGTAACTTTTGAGGACGGAAGTCTCTTTTAGGAGGGGAGATGTCACGCCCCGAGGGGTACCCTAAACATGGCAGTCCAACGTACATAATACTAAAGCCTAAGAATGACTACCTCAGTCACGCAAAGGCTTCCATATCATGTACAAAGCATATATCACAACCAAGGGAACACATCAGAGTAGCGCAATTTATATTGATAATGATTAAGTAACAATGTAAAGAGAATACTTATCATAAAACATAAACATGGTAAATTACAATTCTTAGGGATATATCCCTCTATTGTCTTCAAGTCAAAATAAATACACTCCTTAGAAATTTCCAAAATACTAACATAGCATACATTACATATAAGGAACCTTGCAAGGTAACTTCATCCTATGTTCCCATTGCCTTCATAAAAGTTTAACATTCTTCCATGACTTTCTTAATGTCATGATCTTCGATTTAAGCCATGGGTATACCTGTTTCAACAAAATCTATAGGGGTATAAGCTTACAACTAGCTTAGTGAGGTATTTCTTTTCATTCGCACCATGGTTTCAAACAAGTTCATTTAAATTTTCACACATATGTTACGCATACAATGCAACAATCACGTGATTTCACAAATATATATAGTTATTGGGAAACCATATATAGAATGGATTTACCCGTTTGTATCAAAGGTTAGGGAATTGTTGATGAAGATCCTTAACCTTCTACTTCTAGTCCTCAGGTCCCTACCCAAAGCGTTCGGTTGGCTCGGCTTCGAACCTAAAGTCGCATTTCCTGAGCGATTTAGATTCTCTAGGAAGGAACGTGGCTCGTGTCCCAGCACGATAACAGCCAATCCAACTATCGCGTAGGAGTAGCAGCCTTTCGAAAAGAGATGTGACTCGATGATGCTATGCGTGAGCGTTTTATTTTTCTTAAGACAAACCTTAACAAGGTTTATTAGGGGGCGATCAATCAATTTAGCAAACAATAAGTAGTCATACAAGTAACTAAACAAAACACTTAAATAGGCAGTTTGAAGTTACGATATTCTTAATTCTCATTTCACACATAAGCATAGAATCACATATATACATATCTCTGGATTCCCCATACATATCTATTTTTATCTTTCTTAGTATACTAATGCCATTACTTTACAAGCACAAGTAAGGTAACGAAATTAAGAGGAATAACTCTCTTGTCCATTTCGTAATCTTCTTAGTCGTAGCAATCCTCAGGAAGGATAATCTCATATCCTTCGTCACCTAGACAAAAGAAATACCCGATATGAGTATTTTGTAGAAATTCTACTTAAACTTTCTAATTTTATTTCACTATGTTCGTCAAAATCGTATAGAATGAAATTCCAATTTAAAATGACCATAACTTGCTCATTTTAACTCGGAATTTCGCATATAATATACCGTTTTCTACCTATTCGAAAATATCCATCTATTTCTAAGGCTATTTTTGTCATATAAGGTCGTTTGGGTTCCGAAACCGTAGGGTACAGATTCAAAACAAATATTTTCAGATTTTGCGAAACAATTTTCCAACTTAACTTTATTCAAAAATCTTTTAGTAAATATATATGTATATATATATATATAATATGATTGATAAATCCCTTGAGTATATAGATAAGCTCACTTTATATGTAAAAATTCTAATGGTAGTGTCTCAAAAATTTATTTCATAAAACAATTCATTTTGAAGTATTAAAACTTAACTTGATAAATTTTTTTCAAGTATTTTGAAGAAACTTTATATTTTACTAGGTTATTATAAATGATATATTCTTATTTTATTTTCCTCATTCCTTTTTCCAATAATTTATTGTTTTCTAAAACTTGGTTTTTTATTTATTCTACAAATTTTTATTTGAAAAGAATCCTCTTTATTGATAAAATCATTTATTTTTGATCTTATCATATTTATATTCTTTGAAAATAAGTTTCTTCTTTAGAAACTTGAAAATCATTATTTTCCTAAGTGGGTTTATAACTTTATAGGTTGATTTTATCTTAACTTTGAAAATTAGTTTGCTTCTTGGTTTTGTTATAGAATTGAAAAAAGTTTAATTTTAAACTTTTTATAAAAACTTTGAATACCAACAAATTATTTTCCTAAGACTTAGGTTACCATATTATGAAAAGAAAGTGTTTATTTCTTAGATTTCCTTAGTAAAGCTATCTTCGTTATTTGAGAAAACTTTGAAAAAACTTATATTATTCCATTTTTATATTGTTGATAATAACTCCATTATCTAATAAGTCTCATAATAAAATTTAGTTTCAAGTTCCTTTATTAAAGAAAAATTCTACTTTTAAATTTAGTTGAGACAATATCATTTATGTAGATGCATGTATTATGAGCATGTAGTATATAGATGATGAAAATATAAGAAAAAGGTGAAAAGTAAGATAATAATAAGCAATGTAATAATATCAAGTATTGGGAACCTTAGCTTCATCAAGGTATCATGGGACTAAGAATAGACTAGTCCCTAAAAGAAAAAAAAAAAAGAAAGAAAATGTTGTTTTGACTTGATATGGACAAGTCTAAGATTAGAAAGACTAGTCTTAAAATAGCATGAAATATATAAATTGCAAAACATGAAAATAAATAAATAACAAGTGAGTTTATATGCTCTAAAGATTATATAAAATAGATAAATATATTTAGTTAGATATGAATAAGAAATTAGCATAATAATAACAATGAATAATAACAACATATATAGTATCAAGATAATAAAATATGATTTTCATGTGCAAGAACAAAACATGAACATGTTGTTGCTTTTACTACTCATGTGAGTTTCAAAACAATACCATAGTCATGTTAAGTTACATGACATGGATAAACTAAATGATTGGAAGAAGTTTACCTAAAATGTTTATGTGGTATGAAGATGGTAGTGAATGTATGATTATGTGGTTAATAAGAAATGATAGTTGGATTGTGTATAGAGAGAAGTTTTGTGAGTATTTGGTGAAGGAGAGTTTTGGTAGAGGAAAATTTTGTGGAGAGTGTTTGTGTAATGAATTTGAGAGAGTTTTGATGGTAAAATGAGTTGTGAAAGAATGAAAGAGGAAGGGGGTATTTATAGAATTTTGGAGTGAAATTTAGATGTAATTACATTAATTGAAAAAGAAAATAATTGAGAGTGGAGAGGGGGAGAGAGAGAGAGAGATGGGGTGGACGGCAATGGGGAAGAAAAGAGAGAAAATGATTAAAAATTAATTTTAGAAAAAAGTGTAAGAGAAGTTAGTAATATGTGGTGTAGAATTTTTTATGGGAAAAGAAATTTGTAAGAAATAGATATATAGGTTATAAGAATAGGTAGTAAGAAAAAGTAGAGATAGATGAATAGTAGAAAAGTACTATGAATAGTAGACGAGACAAATAAAAAAACCAGTAGTAATAAAAATACGTTTATAAATGCGATATATGTAATTTTTAGCTACCGAAAAATTCTAAAACTGATATTTTTGGATTCTTTATATTTTTACTAGTCTATTGGTATTAATAGAATATTTTTGCCATCCGGTGTACTGGGCACAGTTTTCGAAAACTGATCCCATTCGATCCAAAGGACACTAGATATTCGTGAATCTGATATTTTTAAGCTTCTTTATATTATCATGAACTATTATCACTAATTATTTCCATTTCGTTGTTTAGGGTTTAAGAGCACGAGATTGCCGGATCTTAAACACTAGGGTTTATTGTAAGCTTTGTTGACTTTTAGAATTCGGGTTTAACTTCCGGTTTTGTTGAGTTATTCGTATGATTATAAAATTTTAGGGTTTTGTTCGTATTATAATTTTTTTTTTCAAAGTCTATGGTTTATTTCATTTTATTTATGATTATTTAATATTATTCAGTTCTCAAGATCGTTTAACCGAGTCTAGAGTTAAGGGTTGACTCAGTTTTAACTTTTGGTGATAATTGAAACTTTTGATTCTAAAATTCACCGAAGGATTTGTAATGCCCAAACCTATTGGCAATTACAACCCGTCACGTGTCCTCTCTTAAATAGGACATGCAAAGGCTACAACATTCTAACACCATAATTAAAAACATATAAAATATAATCTTCATAACTCTCTCAAAGGATACAACAGTAAGTTCAAATCCTGTAAAACTCATGGTAGTCAAAACCGGCCCGGACCGGCCGGTTCGACCCGGTTCGACCGGAACCGGTACCAATGCCGGGCCGGGTCTCGCCTAAAATTCGTTTTTGCAACGAACCGGCGAGACCCGGGTTGAACCGGTCAACCCGGGCGGTCGAATCGGTTGAACCGGTCGACCCGGGCCGGTTGAACCGGTCGACTCGGTCGACCCGGACCGGTTGACCCGGATCCAAAAAATAAAAAATAAAAAATAAAATAAAAAATTATAAATTTAAATATTTATTCATACTTTATTATAAATTTATAAAATATAATCATTAAATCATATTTATTTAATAATTAATTAATGAATTTTATCCAAATATAGATTTAATTGAGTGATTATACACATATTGATCTTTTATAATTAAATTATCCCTTATATTTTTATTTTTTCGTGATCCCGGTTCGACCCCCGGTTGAACCCGGTCCGACCCCTCGACCCCTAACCCCCTAGCCTGCCCGGGTCAAACCCCGGTCCGGTTCTGACAACATTGGTAAAACTTGTAAATAACAATCTTTCCAAACATCTTGTTGATCCAAACAATGCTGGAAAAACCAAAGCCAACAAATCCAAAACACATAAAATTTCAAAAGTCCTTTTTAATATATAAATTCTTAATATAGTTCCAAATATTGTAAATGATCTCAAAATTCTTCTCATATAAATCTATATGTGAATCTATTCCTCAATAGGGTAATTTGGACCGCTATCGTCATCTCCATAATCTATGTATAGATCATATCCAGATAAATCAAATACTACGTCATCATCACTTACACCTGAAAAATGAAAGGAATGAGCGAAATCGCCTAGTACGCCAATCCACAAAACAAATGTATATGCACACGCAACATATATATATATATAATGCAACTTAATCTAATGCAAACAACCAGATTATTATCTTTATTAAGCTAGCAAATCAACATTGTTCAGAACTACTGTACATTAGTCCTAAACCCGGGGTAGCTCAGACCCCATTAGAAATCAACCAACTCTTTGAAAATAGATAATCATATACATATATTGGTGAATGGGTACTCCCCAAACACCAGCAGCCATACTGCCAAAGCACTTAAATCTATTGGAATCATCTCCAAGTGCAACTCCACTAGGGACAACGACACACAAGGATCATCAAGGTGCCTCACCAGTATCACTGTCTGCCAAGTCTTTATTGGTCAAAGTAAAAAACATCCAGAAAAACAAATTAAGCTAAATAGAATTAAGTTCATTTATATATCTGTTCCTACAGGAAACAATTAGAAAACTGAACTTGCAAGCAAATACAACAAACAAGAAAAGGTCGTATCCTTTTCTAATTATAGGAAAGTTATGCAAATCTAAAATCCTTTATGAACAACAATAGAAACCTCCAAATCTCCTTTTATAGAAACTACAATAGCAACTTCTTCTTCTTCTATCAAACTCCTCAAAATCCCAAAAGAACAGATCTTTCTCCAAAATCCTGATATGGAAATCAACAAGAACAGAAAAATTTCTCCATAAAATCGAACTTTATAGAATCTTTGATTTATAGGATAAGAACTCACCTTTAATTCTTCCTGAAACCAAACCCTAGGTTTTCTTCAATTATTAACAGACAAAATCCCCCAAAAAAGAACAACTTCCTTAAATACCCTAGATTTGAGAAATTAATAAGAACAGACATGATTCGTTGAAAATAATCTTTTCATTTTAAATCTACGATAAAAAAGATGTAACTTACTTGATTCAAATCTTATTTCTTGATCGATTCCCCGAAGAATAGATCCTAATTGAAAACTAGGGTTTCTCTAAAGAACTTCAAAAACATGAAAATCTATCAGAAAGATGTTGTTTCCATATAAATCTGCACGAATCTTGATTAGATCGCATTACCCGAATCAAAGATCTTGTTTTCCTTTAGATTTCCCTCTCAAGTGCTCTTAAAAACCCTAACATACACTCTATGGTTGAAAAGAAAGGAAGAACTTATGAGAAATGCAAACCCTAAAATTCTATTTATAATAAACATTTCGAACAGGAAAGCTGGCACCTATGCCAGCAGCCTTTCCTTCAACGCCGATAGCCTATCTCCTTATGCCGGCAGCCTTCTTGCCGGCTTTCATAAATTTCGTAAAAGTCCAAAAGCTTTACGCCGGCAGCCTAGAGACCAATTTTCCTTTGTCAAAAGTTGTTCTTCAAACATCTATAGGTCATAGACAAAACCATCAAGTTAATACTAAGGTGGACCATAAAACCCTCTTATTTTTCAACATATGATAACTTTTTCCCTTTATCATAATTTATTGAAGATTTACTATCTTTAAAGATTTGTTGACCATCATCAATGTGAGAGGTAATTGTTATATATCTCATTTATTAGGAATGACCAAAATTTCCCTCTCCTTAATTAACAAATGACATTACTTTGCCCTTCTTTATAAAATATTTTTTCTATGTATAACATCTCTCTCCTCCTAAAAAAAACTTTCTTCCTCGAAAATTACCCGAATCACTATCTCCTTTTTATCCATGCATCCATCAGTTCTTTATTACTCATTTTCTTCTTATTTCTGATTTTTTACGCCATATTGACCCATCTTCATGCTTATATCTTCTAGCTAGAATATAATTCCATTAACGTCTCTTTAATTCTTAACTTTCACCACTAAATTTGGATTCACTTCCTCCGTTACTTCACAACACACCTCTTGATTTATAGCTTAAACTTATTAACAATATTCATCAAGAAATTTTGCCTCGACTTCATTGTATTAAATCTTTAATCTAATTCCTCGAGCGATGTTGAGAAAGCTTAAAACCTTAACCATCGTATTAAATTCTAGGGGCTCCAAATGTCACTGTGTTATTTGTACTTCTATTGATTCGACTTAGTTTTTATTCTTATTGTTCCATATCAAAAATAATTCACATCACTTGCATATCATTCATCTAGTTTCAAAATACTCATTAACTAACCATATCACTTCCAATATATTTTCTCAATCTCCAATATATACTTTCTTATATTTTCCATCAGTATATACTTAAAACTTAAAAAATTAACACTTACGTCCTTAGGAAAACCTTTAAATCACCAAATAATTTCTAACTCGTCCTTTGACATAAATACTCCTAATGTTCCAATATTTATTGATATCTAGATTGCTAATGCACTTTATCTCCAAAATTTTTTACCATACAAATCTATTCTTTGCCCCAAGATTAAATTATTGTTCTTCGCTTGGATTCAGTATCCTTCTATAACTATCAAATCTACTACTCAACAAAATTTCTTCTTGGATTATATACTTTTATATCTCTCAATTCATCAATCATTACATCCTTTATACAATTGTATATTGTACTGAGGAAAATTCAATACAACTTATTAATATTATTTGACCATTGTACTTTACCTAATTACCACCATCTCCATTGAACTTCTTTAGGATGTATTCACCTTATAATTCTTCAAATAAAAATAAAAAAACTCAAATAACGAAATTTAAGATTTTTCAACTCTAAATCCAACGATCAAACCTTACATTACTTTGTTATTTCATATGATCATAGCATCTACATATCTGCTAGTTAGTTTTATCACCTCTATTAAACACCGTAAATAATCCACAACTTTTATTTATTCATCGTACTTTTCCAATTGTCTTCCAAAACTTGTATTACTTTTTATGTAACAATTTTACATCTTCATATAGATTTTCTTTCAGAATCATCTCAAAATTCATCATCATAGATTAGTGTAGATGTCATCATTGTTTGTCTCCATACTTTTCATCTATTCTTCAACAAGACCTTTCTCATTTATCTTCATGTCTATAATACTACATCTGCCAAATTAGTGTAGAGCCTTTTAATTTCACTATTAGTTACTTCTGGTCAACTCCATACATCTATCTTTTTTTTTACTCTTAAACTTTGTCTGTTCAATTCCTTTATCATCTTATCTCCATAGTATTGTTTATCTTTCTCTTATTTCATAAGCCATGTATTCTAACCCTTCATTATCATATTGATATATTATCTTTACTTTTACCGATTTTCACCTTAAATGTACTTTCAACCATAATATGAGACCTTTTTCCACTCTTACTCAAATTTTCATTTTCGCAATTTAATTCTTACTCTACTTTCCTTACAGATATAACGATGCACTTCAAGCTTATCATAAACTAATCTCCAATCTAGTAGATTAAACTCCAATTCCCAAACTCATCCCAGTATACATTTAACACACTCACAACATGCAGATACAATGATCCAAAAATTCATAAAATCTTACACCAATATAAAAAATTACTTAAACACCATACATGAGTATAGAGAGCTTACCAGCAACAGTATTTACCTTAGATATATCCCTATGTTGAATGGCATAAACCTTAGATAACGCCCTCTATCCTTAACTCCGAGGTTGTTCTATCTGAATTCCTGAAACCACTGGTATACCAGACTCCTTACAATCTATGGCCTTATGTCCTCGTTGTCCACACCTAAAACAAAACATTCATGGAAGAACTCTCCCTAGTGCAAAATCTATGATTGTGCCCGACCTTACCCCATGAAAAACAAATATTTTCAGGCCATTTACAATCCTTGATATCATGTAGTCTAGAGCATCTGGTACACTTCGCCTTAGTATCTTAAATTACCGATCCTTCTTGATGAGTGATAGGCCTCTTTGCTTTCTCTTGGGTGAAGATATTAGAGGCTAGTCTCTTTCCTAAATAAACTTGACTCCTTTGAATTTCACTACTTTTAATCTTATTCAAATCCTACTCAACTGTCTTTGCTTTATTGACCATAGATAAGTGGTCACATCCATCAAATTCACTTGATGTTGAATCTCATGTTCTAATCCTTTAATAAACCTACTCACCAAATTCACATCGCTTTCTTATAATTATTATTCCACATGAACCTTCATATCTTGCATAAGATTTAATGATTCTCTTATCTATATTAGTCATTCTCAAATTCTTTTCATCTATTCTTCAATAATGATTCTTCTCATTTTACTCTCCACAGATTTATATCTATTGAGCCACCAATCACATTTTACTCTACCATCCTGTATCTAAATTCTCATGCATCTTAATTATTGTCACTAAATCCTTCTATTCCACTCCAAATATCCATCTTTTATCTCAAATCAAAACTTTCTATTCAAAACCTAAACTAACTTCATTTTCCTTCATTGTCTTTGTATCATCTATACTATACTTCTTACTATATTTGAAAACTCAATCTCTAAAGTTCCATCTCCATTAATGGAATTGTCCCAGGTGATCACTCTAACCATATGTTTCTTGATATTTATCTAACAATTATTTGATCTCCCAAATGGGAAAAATAAATCGGAAACATACTCTACCTTCTTATTTTCAAGAATATCTAGGGCAGCAAAATTCCCCTTAACCTCTTCAATCCATAGTGGCCTTCTAGACATTGGTTCAAACTTATACACTAAATCCACAAACTTAAGATATCAGTACGCCTAGGTCCATATCAACCATTCCCATTTTTTTTTTTTTAGTCTCCTGTCTCATATTCCATTGCTGTTGGGAAACTACTCCCAAAAGATTATTCACCATCTTCATGAGCTATGTAGCATTCACTGACACCCATTGACCTACAAGTGGGGTAGTGGTTGTCGTGAATCTTTTAGTAACATATTATGGGGTGGCTGGTTCTCTTGTGGTTATCCTCTATTAACTACCTCTTAACCATTTATGAAGGAACCAACATTAGGCTCTTCTTCTTGATGGCACTCTAACATAGACAATCACACTACATAAAATAAAAGATAAATTCAACTTAAAGATCCAACTTGATATGTATAACTACTAGGTAAAACAAAACTAAGCTAGATAAGCAACACCTATTATTGCTACCCCGCTCATCAGTACTCATCGTCCTAAGGAGTTCATAACCTATATCTATCAAGATCAAAACCTATTGCTCTGATACCAAATAAGTTGTAACGTCCTAACCTATTGGCAATTACAACTCGTCACGTGTCCTCTCTTAAATAGGACATGCAAAGGTTACCACATTCTAACACCATAATTTAAAACATATAAATATAATCTTCATAACTCTCTCAAAGGATACAATAGTAAGTTCAAATCCTATAAAACTTATAAATAACAATCTTTCCAAACATCCTGTTGATCCAAACAATGCTGGAAAAACCAAAGCCAACAAATCCAAAACACATTAAATTTTAAAAATCCTTTTTAATATATAAATTTTTAATATAGTTCCAAATATTATAAATGATCTCAAAATTCTTCTCATATAAATCTATATGTGAATCTATTCCTCAACAGGATAATTTGGACCACTATCATCATCCCCATGATCTATGTACAGATCATAACTAGATAAATAAAATACTACGTCCTTATCACTTGTACCCGAAAAATGAAAGGAATGAGCGAAATAGCCCAGTACGCCAATCCACAAAACAAATGTATATGCCCACGCAACATATATATCAAATACAACTTAATCTAATGCAAACAACTAGATTATTATCTTTATTAAGCCAGTAAATCAACACAGTTCAGAACTACTATACATTAGTCCCAAACTCGAGGTAACTTAAACCTCATTAGAAATCAACCAACTCTTTGAAAATAGGTAATTATATACATATATTGGTGAATGGTAACTCCCTAAAACCACAGCCATACTGTCAAATCACCTAAATCTATGGAATCATCTCCAAGTGCAACTCCATTAGAGACAACGACACACAAGGATCATCAGTGTGCCTCACCAATGTCACTATCTGCTAGGTCTTTACGGTCAAAGCCAAAGATATCTAGAAAAACAAATTAAGCCAAATAGAATTAAGTTCATTTATATATCTATTCCAATAGGCAACAATTAGAAAAATAAACCTGCAAGCAAATGCAACAAACAAAGAAAGGTCGTACCTTTTCTAATTCTACGAAAATTATGCAGATCTAAAATCCCTTATGAACAACAATAGAAAATCTCCAAATCTGCTTTTATAGAAACTACAACAACAACTTCTTCTTCTTCTATCAAACTCCTCAAAATCCCAAAAGAACAGATCTTTCTCCAAAATCCTGATATGGAAATCAACAAGAACAAACAAATTTCTCCATAAAATTGAACTTTATAGAATCTTTGATTTATAGGATAAGAACTCACCTTTAATTCTTCCTAAAACCAAAACCTAAGTTTTTTCAATTATTAATAGACAAAATCCCCAAAAAAGAACAACTTTCTTAAAAACCCTAGATTTGAGAAATTAATAAGAACAGACATGATTCGTCGAAAATAATCTTTTTTTCAAATCTACGATAAAAAAGATGTAAGTTACTTGATTCAAATCTTATTTCTTGATCAATTCCCCGAAGGACAAATCCTAATTGAAAACTAGGGTTTCTCCAAAGAACTCCTTCAAAAACATGAAAATCTATGAGAAAGATGTTGTTTCCATATAAATCTGCACGAATCTTGATTAGATTACATTACCCGGATCAAAGATCTTGTTTTCCTTTAGATTTCCCTCTCAAGTGCTCTTAGAAACCCTAACAGACACTGTCTGGTTGAAAAGAAAGGAAGAACTTATGAGAAATACAAACCCTAAAATTCTATTTATAATAAACATTTCGAGCAGGAAAGTTGGCACCTACACCGGTGGCCTTTCCTTCAATGCCGACGGCCTATGTCCTTACGCCGGTGGCCTTCTTGCCGGCTTTCACAAATTTCATAAAAGTCCGAAAGCTTTACACCAGCAGCTTTCACATAAAGGCCGCGGCCTAGAGACCAATTTTCCTTTGTCAAAAGTTATTCTTCAAACATTTATAGGTTATAGACAAAACCATCAAGTTAATACTAAGGTGGACTATAAAACCCTCTTATTTTTCAACATATGATAACTTTTGCTCTTTATCATAATTTATTGAAGATTTAATACCTTTAAGGATTTGTGTACCATCATCAATGTGAGAGATGATTATTATATATCTTATTTATTAGGAATGACCAAAATTTCCCTCTCCTTAATTAACAAATGATATTCCTTTGCCCTTCTTTATAAAATAGGATCTTAGTATTTCTTTGTCAAGCGTTATTTGGATATATCGTCTTGATTTGCGTGTTAGGAATCGGATAGATAATTTGTTTGATTTCAACTGATAGTTGTATTTTCTATTTTGTTTTTAGGGTTCTCTTTTTCTCAAAATTAAGAATTCTCGTGTTTGACCTTATTTAGAATTTTGCTTTTAACTTGGGTTGATTTTCACGGTTTTGGTTTTTGGTATTAGATTTCTAGCATTATTTTATAAGAACTATGAAAATTTCAAGGGTTTATAGGAGGGATGTAAAGTATAAATAAATAATCCATAATGAAGGGTAGAATTGTAATATAGTAATATATAAAAGGGTATTTTTTCCTTGAACAGATGAATTTGGTCACAAGTAAGTCATAGGCGAATGGTTGGAAGAATTTGACTTAGGCCGGTATGTAAGCTGCTAGCTTTGACTTCTAAGCCACCGGCCTAAATATAATGGACGACGGCCCAAGCTTCGGCATTGAAGTTTCAAAAATTTGCTAAGGAAATTGGACTTACATCAGCATGATGGCTGCCGGCTAACAAGGAAGGCCATCAGTGTATCATGATAGGCTATCGGCGTATCATGATAGGTCGCCGGCGTATCATGATAGGTCGCCAGCGTACTGAGCGGCTTACAGTGGCATTTTTCCTAAGCAAGGTTTGCGTTTTTCCAAAGCTAATCCTCTCTATAAATAGACCCTAGACCCCACGACCTTGTCACACCTTTTCCTCAGTGAAACCCTAGGTAAGTGAGTCTTTCTCTAGTGTTTTTCAATCATTCTTTTTAGTTCGATCTTTCTAATGTGAGTTGTTCTATGAATTTGAAGGAGATCTAAGATTGTGGTGAAACTCTTGAGTGATTGGAGATCTGGGAGACTAATTCAAATGAAAAAGGTAACATCTTTCTTAGGGTTTTATAATTACTACGATTTGAGGATTATAGGTTTGTGATTTCGGTTTATTAATGAAATTCAGGAGGATTGCGGATTAGGGTTCTTATTCCAATTTGAAATCTACAAGTTCCAAGTATGTAAAAATTCATCTAATCTTGTTGTTTAATGAGATTTATTCGTTATTGTAGTTAAAGTATTAATTAAGGAATATATGTACATTGAAGGGATTGTGGTGATAGTTACTGATTTGTGGAAGAACGATGTTGAAAGTGTATTTAATTGTGAGAAAGAGGACACGTATGTTTATATTATTGATATAGATTTGTGAATATTATGATTTATGCTTAAGTATTTAATTTGATTCAAGATATTTGTTGGATTAAGGTTTTGATCTTTAGGAAGTTCTGTTGGTGGATTTAGTTGGAGCAATATCAAGTACAACCTTACCTGTTGTTGTTTGTGCGTGTAGGTTAAGAATAAATTTAATTAACCTTATCTAACATATCAATTATAAAGGGTGTTGGTTGTGTATGGCTTTGGTTAGTAAAGACCACGTAGAGTATGATACTAACGAGGTGCCCTGATGATCCTTGTGTGCGTTGTCCGAGTGAAGTTGTACCTAGAGATTTCGGTAGATTAGGAGTCGTTCCGGTCCGTATGGTGGAACGAAATGATGTGTGGGGAGTACCCAACATCAATATATTATATATAAACTATTTTATAAAGATTGTGAATCGGGGTCATAAGTTACTCTGGATTTAGGACTAGATGCATATGGTTTTAAATTGTGCTGTTTGTTTCACTAAATAAAGATAATAATTTGTGCCTATTGCTTTAGTTTTAGGAATGTATGTAATGTATGTTGGCCTGTTCTTGCGTATTTGTTTATGGTATAGTGTACTGAGTGTTTTCGCTCATTCTTTAAATTTTCAGGTACAGGTGAAGAGGAAGTTGTTTATGATCTATCTAGGAATGATCTATATGTAGATCATGGGGATGGTGATAGTGGACTTAACTATCCTGCTAAGGACTCATAGATCTAGAGCATTGGATCTAATGGAGAGATTGAAAGACTTTATGGATTTTTTGTTTGATTGTTGGTAGTTATTGAAACTTTATGAGACTAGTATGTCAAGTTTTATTTGTTTGATGATATGTCTTTTGAAATTTTTGTTAGTTCATGAACAAAGGACATATTTTTATGGGATGTTTTAAAGTAACCAATTGTGAGTTTTGGTGATTAACAATGATATATTTGTGGTATAGTGTTTTTAGCCTTAACGTGTTCTTAACAAGAGAAAAATACGTGGCGAGTTGTAATGCCTACAACTTAGGGCATTACAGTTCTTAGGGTATACTTATATTTACTAGAAAATCTAGGGGCTTACAATAAGGGAGTGCTAAGAGTTAGTTAAGAGGGGAATGAAGGAGAGAGAGAAGAAAGAACCTGGTAAAATCCAAGTTGCAGAACATACACCAGCATTTTTACCAGTACCTTGGCGGCGTGCATGTCGATGTATAAACTTGAAAATTCATGCCAAGAGGGATACGTTGGCGACTCACTCAAATACACCGCTGGCTTAAGTTCTACGACGGATGTTACACTAGCGGTGTTAAGGCTCTAGAGACCGGCATTCGTGCCATCCAAAAATATCCATAGAATATTTACACCTACTGCAATGCCGGCAGTGTTAGACTCCTTCAAGCCGATGTTTTCTCCGTCTATGCCTCAATAACTAATGCCGGCTTAAAAGCCGGTGGCCTGGAATTCCATGGCTGGTGTTATTGTTCTGTTTTCTTGTTTTCTTGTTTTTCTTTTCTTTTCTTTTTTCCAATCTAAAGTTCGTCTCTCCATGCAAATTAAATTAGTTCCAAATAAAAATTAGTACTATAAAGATTAGAGGACTAACTTGAATTTCCTTAGAGCTTTTTCCAATATGAGTAATCTGCTTCCCTTTACTTCAAATTTGATTTTCCCCTAACTGTTGAAAATACAACACTCCTTTGCTATAATATGTACCATATAAACGAAGTTAGAAAAGCAAAGACAAAACTAATTTACAAAAATTTGACATGGGATGCCTCTTATGGAGCGCTTAGTTTAGAGTTGCTTAGCCTGAATTTCCCAGTTCTTATGATGGTCTTGCAGAATTTTTTATAGTGGTAGCACTATCCTTGTTCTCTTCATCATCAATATGTTTGAGGCGATGACTAATGACTTTAAAAGTATGGTCATCCCTTGCTTTTAGTTCAACTACACCAGTAGGTAAAACATCACAGTCCAAACCATTTAGATTTCCACTTACATAGGAACAATTTCCAATGAGGGTTGTATAATGAGATTTTCTGACTAAGCAAAAATTCTCTCTTTCATTTCTTCTTATTCCTTCACTTTGCCTTCTTTCTATAGATGCACTTTATCTCACAAACCCTACTATTCATTTTCTTTAGTTGTTCTAACACATCTTTCTTCACCGTCTCCTTAAGAGTTATATCTATTTGGCTCTGTGGTTGTACTATGGTATTGTTCTCATCCTCCATCACTTTCTTGGCATCACAACTCAAAGGACTCATCTCCTTACTATCAACACTGGTCTACCCAATGGCCTCTTTTTCTCTCTCAAAACTTCAAGAAGCTGTTGCTCCTGATTACCTGTAAAAGAAGAATAGATAGTTATAGGCAAAGTATGATATGTGTTAAGAAAAGCAAATATTTCTAGAATTGGTTGTTGTGTCAAATTTGATTTTTGCTCTTTCTCATCAATGCGTAGCTCCTCATAAATTTGAGTTCTATACTCCTTTTCCTTTTCATCATGTTCATCATCACTCCATTCATCCTTTGATAAGCTCTCGAGGGGTTAACAATTTTTCACAATCTTCTTGGGTTTTCTGATTTTAAAGAAAAACAGAAATAAATGATATGGATGATATTATTAGTCGATAGGTGCCACGACTAACAAAAATCAAACTGGTTTGTGAATGGAATCACAAATCGATATAACTCACGATTTGTAAAAACTCTCACGAATTGCTAAAGGAATATAAAAATTCAATCAGCAAAAAGAATAAAGAAAATTATAATTCTCAATATTCATAACATGTATTGACAATCCTGTCAATTACAAGAGAGAACTCTCTCACATGAACTCACCAAAATAGAAATCAACTAAAGCCTTTTTCTCATCAGCAGATTTTCTAGGTTCAAGCCAAACCACTTGCAACTCTTTCTTCTCCTCCTTCTGCTGATTTAACTTCTTTTCATAACTTTTAAAGAAACGCTCAAAATCCTTTTCAAGTTTATTAAATGCTTGTCTAATTTCACCCAATAACAAATTTTTGTAATATGAAGTACCATCATGATATTTTAGAGATAGTTTTTCTGGATAATTCAGATCATTTTGTTTATAAGATTGCTCCTTTCGATAATACAAATCTTCATGAGTACGTCTATGAGATTGCTCACTTCGATAATTCAAATTATCTTCAACATGCCTTGAACGAACTTTATAAAAATCCTTTCTTTGATGTTGAATCTCATCCTTATAATAACTTTCAGGACGACTGAATCTCAACATGATTTTAGACAACACAAGCAATTCAATAACAAATCCAAGGACCCTAATTCTCTAAATTCTCCAAATCCCACAATTCAACAACAACAGAAATTTTGCAGCACAATCACAACCCCCAAATTTCCAGATCTAACAAGAAAAGTTCAACGATCTTACCAATCTGAAGCGCGTCGCACCAAAAGCTCTGATACCAAATGATACGAGAACCTTCGTATTCACGCGTGAGAACCCCTTTGGATATTGCAAACCCCCAACACAATGAATAGAAAACCCACGGATGCCTTTGATTTCAATCCCTAAGAAGGATTAGATATCAGATTTGTCTTAGGTTGTTGATCTAAAGAATTAGGATAACAAACCCTAATTGCGAAACACTCCACAAAGAAGGTGATCGATCTTCTTTGAATGTTCCTAAAGCATGTATTCTCTCAAGAACACAAAGATTTCAAGCAAAAGCTTCGGTTTTTCATTTAACAATAATTTGTCTTTTACAAACAACCAAATAGGTTTATATAACCAAACAAAGGAAAACAAAACGTCAAAACAATGAATTCAATACCTCCTAAATGTTGGCTGGCGGCCAATCAAAGATGGCAGGCGGCCATGAGCATTCTGGAGCAAAATTTGTAAAGTTCGAAAAAGTGGCCAGGGGAGTCATGGCCGGCGGCCATGGGATAATAGCTGGCGGCCATTCTTGTTTCTCTGCACAAATCAGCTTTCCTTGGCTCTATTTGATGATTACTTGAAAAATATTGGAGTATACTTGCTCCATCCTTGTTCCAAAGCCTTGATAACCTTGTGATTCATCCTTAGCATGCTCTAATAAGCCTTGGAAGTGATTATTGTAGGCTTGTTGAATCTTCTTAGCTCTAGCTCTTGTGATTGGTCCTTGAGGAAAACTTATTGGACTTGAATTTCTTTGAGGTTCCATGGTTGCCACTTGGTCTTCATGTTGATTCGGATCTAAACTTTGGACCGTTGGCTCTTCTGTAACATCCTTGGCTCCTAAAACAAACTCCATGGTATTCACACTTGTCTCCTCTTTCACATACTCTTATTTAAGCTCATTAACAATTTCAATAGCAAAACAGGCTTTACTATCATCACACCTTCTCAGATCATCATAAACATGAAAAGTTACCTGTTCATCCATTACCCCTCAATGTGAGCTTACCTTATTCCACATCAATTAGTGCTTTACCAATAGTAAGGAACAGTCTACCAAGAATCATAGGAACTTCTCTATCTTCATCCATTTCCAAGACTATAAAGTTTACTAGAAATATAGATTTGTCAACTTTCACCAACAGATTCTCTACGATACCTCAGGGTATTTAACACTCCCATAAGCCAATTGCAAGGTAACATGAGTTTTCTTACATTCACCAAGTCCTAGTCTTCTGAAAATAGATAAAAGCATCAAGTTAATACTTTCACCAGAATCTATAACAACTTTATCAAAATGAAAATTTCCTATAGTGCAAGGAACTGTAAGACTCCCCTAATCTCTTTGTTTTGTTGGCCAGCTGGATAAGTTCTTCTGATGGATCATGGAGCATTCTCCTGTGAGTACCATTTGTTCAGTCCCATCAATCTTCCTCTTCTTAGTGAGCAACTCTTGATAAATATGGCATAAGAAGGCATTTGTGGAATTGCTTTTAAGAACGGAATGTTGATTTGCAGCTTTTTGAAGACATCTAGGAACTTGGCAAATTGCTTATCTAATCTCTACTACTTCAATCTTCCTGAAAAAGGAATAGGAGGAACGTAGGGTTTTACTTTAGGTAATTTTAGCACTGGTTTCTCCATCTTTTACTTTCCCTTATCATTCTCTTGAATCTCCTCTTTCTCTTCAACTTCTTTATCCACAGTTTCAACCTTCCTTCCACTTCTCAACATTATGGCATTAACACTTGTCACGCCCTAAAGGGTATGTAAACCCCGGTTTTCCCAATAGTCAAGTAAACTTCGGGAACCGGAAAGCGAAATCCTAAATCAGATTGGTTCAAGCCTTGTGAGAGAAACTTAGAAACCCTATATCCGGCTTTCCTTCGGTTTCATATCAAAAGAAATCTTATAAAATAATTTAATGTGAAATATTGTTTTAAAGTATATTTCAAACCATAGAACGTTTTAATTTTAGAAAATTTTCTATTCTAGGCCTTCCCGAACCCCATTGCGGAAAAGTGAGCCTCGGGACTAGAAACTCAGAAAAATATTCCAAAATACTCTTTAGAACCAAAATTTTATAAGGATTTCAAAAATATAAGTTTTATAATTTTTCTGGCTATAAAAATTTCAGTTATAGCCTTTTTCCCGTATTTTCTTTACTACCGATAAAGTAGATGTCTTGTTTACTATTTACCACTATTCACAAGTATAACCTACAATACACACTACTCATGTCCTAGTCTTACATCCTTACAACTACTCATTATATTTTCTTTTCCAAGAAATTTTTATTCCTTACTAAATTATTCCATTTAATACATTTTATTACATAAATTATAATTTCAAATAAAATTAAATCACTCCCTCTCTCTCACTCCTAGTGGTCGGCGCACCCTCCTCCTTTTTCCCCCTCAATTTGTTTTATTTTCTCCTTTTTATAATGCAACAAACCCTAATTTACTTAATATATATACTCATTTACACTCTCTTTCCTCATTTCTACTCTTTCAAAATTTTCACAAAGCAAAATCCTCTCTTCTTCTTTCCTCTTTGCCGTGACCCACACCCCCCTTACACATACCCACATCAAGCTCTTTTCTTCTTCATTTCTTCATCAAATCCTTCCTTAGATGATGATTCTTAAGCTTTATTACTGCTTAATCTTGTAATGGTAAGATTATTCATGTGTTTTCACCTTAAATCCCCATGAGCAAATACTAGGGATAAGAAAATGCTAATACATGAATATCAAACCATCACAAGAGTAGATCTTGTGTTTGATGAGCTTTTGTTGAAATATTATCATGTTCATGCATATAAAAGTAGAGATCTTGCATGAATAATATACGTTCATACTCTTAAACTCCTTTTCATGCACTTTAAGTAGTGGATCTAAGCACTTAGACACTCATATTATACTTGAAATTCATGTTCATATAGATATTTTGTGTTTTCATGCATTAATGCTCATAAAGATTGTCTTGTGTATATAAATGTGATAGTTGGTAGATCTTTATGTAGATAAGACAAGGAACTTGAAAAGAAAAGGTTTTTGTTAGAAATGTTCAAAAGAAAATTCGTATGACTTCAAAGCCCTATTTTAAAAACCCTCGTAACAACTTTGAAACTCATGTTTTATATAAAAAATGAAGGGTATAAGTAATAGATATCATTAAGTAATGATTTTTATAAGTTGAAATGAGTTTGAATGAGATTAATATGTAAAACAAAAAGTAGAATCAAGATGGAAAATTTTGAGTTAATAGTCAACTTGTAAAATTCGTAACTTTGGATGATGCCTATGTAAACGCCTATTATTCAAGCTCAAAATGAATGTTTTATATGTTAAATGAAGTCCTTAGGTAGTGGACATAGTAAAGTCTTAAATTTTAATGCATTATACAAGTTTTCCCAAAGGAATTATTAAAAAAAATGGATTTTCTAAAATTCGGAGTTTTTAGTAAAACCTATTTGAAAACATAATTGCAAAGTGAAAAATGTAAATTTTTATGTAGAAATGAAGGTCTTGGGTAGTATAGGTGATGAAGACTCATTTTTTTTTATTAAGATAGCTAGAAATTCCTAAGAATGAAATCCAAAACACTAGTGTGGTGTCAAAATTAGAAAATTGGATTTTCAAGAAGTAGTTATTGTTGGAGTCTTGCAAAATTTTAGGAGTTTGAAAGTTGCTTTTACCAAAAATCATCAAGATCATGCATACATTGAACTCATCACATGTCATTCATGATAGTAAATCATTCATACTTCATATATACTTGAATCATCAACTAGATACATTTCAAACAAGTGTAAAACTATTTTTCGGAAAGGGGACTTGTTACTGATCCGATCTTATCCCTCTGTTCCATGACCTAAATGTTTTCAAAACTTGGAAATAATATTAGAATTAGGTAGATCTTTCAAAGTAGATAGAAATCGATATAAAATTTGCGAAATTCTGAGTTAAAATGACCAAGTTATGGCCGTTTTAAGTTGGAACCGTTGGGTTTTATTATCAGTTTTGCAGCGGAATTTTTCTTTAAAATTAAAACCCTAATTCCAGTATCCATGTCTTTTTGATTAGATACAAAAACGAAAAATAAAAATTTCAAGTTTTAATACCTTTTTCGATTTCAAAAACTATTTGATGATACGGATATGTAGATGTTGCCACATTGCGAACGACCTCTACGGTATCCACACGAGAATGACCTTGATTTGGATTCTCCTCTTGCGTGCTAGCGCAATATAGAACGCTTCTAGATTTGATTTCAAAGGGGCTCTTAGAGATACGAATTTCTCACACTCTCTCTAGGATTTCGAAAATTTCTTTTGACAACACATGTCATTAACTTTAGGAGAGCGTCTTATGTTCTATTTATACTAAAGTCTATTATTCATGCGAATAATAACATTAGTCCCCTAATCTTATTAGGGATAATAATAAATTATAAAATAATTTACGAAATAAATTATTAAATAATTTATAAACATAAGAATTATTTATCCGATTGGGAATAATCATTTTATTGTTCTTTAAAAATTATTAAAATGAAAATATAAAATATTTGGCCTTGGTCAAAAAAAAAAAAAAACACTAACACATACCTCTTCATGAAATGGTAAGGGGTGTCTTCCATCAAAACACTCATTATGAAGAGTCATGTCATTTAGATTAAAAGTCACGACTCTTCTAAAATAAACTTACACAATGGGCCACAAATTCTAACATTATGAAGAGGCATCTCATTTAGATTAAAAGTCACGACTCTTCTAAAATAAGCTTACACAATGGGCCACAAATTCTAACATTCTCCCACTTGGCCCATGTATGTTTCTTAATAACTTAGAATAAACATAATGTGCACTAGGCCAAATAATTATTTATCAATCTTAACAAATTAAGATTAATAAATGACTTTATCATTCCCATCAGACTTATTTATATCAAGTCCCTGATCCTTTTAGTTCATTTTTGTTTGTGACCCTGTAGGTTCACTTAATGTTGGCAGTAGATCAAAAATCTTTTTGACCTAGGAGACATAAGCAACCTCTAGCAAGACATTATGCCTACCCAAATTAAGTGAAGATCGGTGATCCATTTTTACCTTATAGATAGTTAATTATTTAGTCCCTTTGTCACATGATATCTTATGATTAAACATAAGGTGTGGATCAATACATACTTATATTGTTTAATCACCTATTTCTTGAATCCAGAGTTTGACTGACTTAAACAAATAACATTGATAACTCCTTATCAATTCATTTGAGCACGGCCATGCATATCTCAGTCTTACTCAACAAGGGGCCCAAAAGATATCTCTCTCAATTTAATGAAAGGGACAAATTCCCTCATGAACACTCACATTCCTCCACGTAACTTATTCCATATCCAATATCAGTCTTATAATCATCTGATTAAAGATGATAAAGAACTGAATTAAACTATGGAGTTTGTTATGTAGGAATCTATGGTGTCATCAGGTCAAAGGACTTAAATAATTACTGTAATGAGAAATACTTATCATATTGATCCATATAGTATTCTCATAATTGGTCATTCCAATACAATGTACTCTTACATGTATCTATGTGCTGAAATGATATCTTATATCCATGATCAGTAAAACATGACCATCATCCAGCCTACATACTAATCTTAATTCATTATTATTCCATATAATGACGATTAGGGATAATTTAGAATAAGTTATTTATTGCTTTATGGTTTTACTATTAAAGTCACATACTTTAATGACATAAGGAATAACAAAATTACTCATGGAATTACTTTATCAAGGTAAAAAGGCCAATAATAAACCTTGAAACATAGAATGGCTTATAAAGATAATAAATATCCAAATGACATAAAATCTATATGTGCTATGGCACATCACTAGCAATCTCTCACTTGCATTAGCTCTACTCAATCATAAGTCTAATGCCCAGTGCTCTAGTATGACTATCATGTTTATGTCACACCCCGCCCCCGCAGGTGACGGCGATGTGATGTTAGGGTAGGCAAACCCACCACTGGCCCCCTAGTGGCAATGGCCAACATCACCATTGCATCATGGTGACCCCAACCAACGCATGCCCCATAAGGTACCACGGGCACTATAGGTATTGTTACCCTTAGGCAGAGTTGAATCCAGTTTGCAGACTCTAGGATTCGAACCCCAGACCTAAGGCTTTTGCCTGCCCCAAAGTCAGCACCTTTCACCAATTGAGTTGCAGGCAAAAGCCTTAGGTCTGGGGTTCGAATCCTAGAGTTTATAGACTGGATTCAACTCTACCTAAGGGTAACAATACCTACAGTGCCCGTGGTACCCATGGGGCATGCATTGGTTAGGGTCACCATGATGCAATGGTGATGTCGGCCATTACCACTAGGGGGCCAGTAGTGGGTTTGCCTGCCCTGGCATCATATCGCCGTCGCCTATGGGGGCGGGGTGTGACATAAAAAGGCGCCTTTTTATGTCACACCGCCCCCTCAGGCGACGGCGATGTGATGCCAGGACAGACAAACCCACTACTGGCCTCCTAGTGGTAATGGCCGACACCATCATTGCATCATGGTGACCCAAACCAACGCATGCCCCAACAGGTACCACGGGCATTATATGTATTGTTACCCTCAGGATGGATTGACCCCAGTCTGCAGCCTCTAGGGATCGAACCCATGACCTGAGGCTTATGCCTGCCCCAAAAGCAGCACCTCTTACCAATTGAGTTTTATGTCACACCCCGCCCCCTCAGGCGACGGCGATGCAGTGATGCCAGGACAGACAAACCCACTACTGGCCTCCTAGTGGTAATGGCCGACACCACCATTGCATCATGGTGACCCAAACCAACGCATGCCCCAACAGGTACCACGGGCATTATATGTATTGTTACCCTCAGGATGGATTGACCCCAGTCTGCAGCCTCTAGGGATCGAACCCATGACCTGAGGCTTATGCCTGCCCCAAAAGCAGCACCTCTTACCAATTGAGTTTTATGTCACACCCCGCCCCCTCAGGCGACGGCGATGTGATGCCAGGGCAGGCAAACCCACCACTGGCCCCCTAGTGGTAATGGCCGACACCACCATTGCGTCATGGTGACCCCAACCAACGCATGCCCCAAAGGGTACCACGGGCACTATAGGTATTATTACCCTCAGGATGGATTGACCCCAGTCTGCAGCCTCTAGGGATTGAACCCATGACCTGAGGCTTATGCCTGCCCCAAAAGCAGCACCTCTTACCAATTGAGTTTTATGTCACACCCCGCCCCCTCAGCGACGCGATGTGATGCCAGGGCAGGCAAACCCACCACTGGCCCCCTAGTGGTAATGGCCGACACCACCATTGCGTCATGGTGACCCCAACCAACGCATGCCCCAAAGGGTACCACGGCACTATAGTATTATACCCTCAGGATGGATTGACCCCAGTCTGCAGCCTCTAGGGATTGAACCCATGACCTGAGGCTTTTGCCTGCCCCAAAGGCAGCTGCCTTTGGGGCAGGCAAAAGCCTCAGGTCATGGGTTCAATCCCTAGAGGCTGCAGACTGGGTCAATCCATCCTGAGGGTAATAATACCTATAGTGCCCGTGGTACCCTTTGGGGCATGCGTTGGTTGGGTCACCATGACGCAATGGTGGTGTCGGCCATTACCACTAGGGGGCCAGTGGTGGGTTTGCCTGCCCTGGCATCACATTGCCGTCACCTGCGGGGGCGGGTGTGAAGATGCTTAGTCAATGGATCTGCAACACTGTCATTTGTGGGTACTCTGCATATCTTAACATCTCCTCTTTCAATGATTTCTCAAATGAGATGGTAACGCCTGAGTATGTGTTTGGATCGCTGGTGTGGTCTTGGTTCCTTAGCCTGTGCAATGGCCCCATTATTGTCACAATAAAGGTCCACTGGATTTGCAATGCTAGGAATAACTCCCAATGCACTAATGAACTTCTTGATCCAAACTGCTTCCTTAGCTGCATCTGATGCTGCTATGTACTCAACCTATGTAGTAGAATCTGCAACTGTGTCCTATTTGGAACTCTTCCAGCTTACGCCACCTCCATTCAAACAAAACACATAACCAGATTGCGATCGAAAATCATCTGAATCATATTGGAAGCTGGCATCTGTGTAACCATTTACTACAAGATCACTTTCCTAACCTCCATATGTCAAAAACACATCCTTAGTCCTTCTTAAGTACTTTAGAATGTTTTTTACTGCTATCCAGTGACTTTCACCTGGATCTGATTGGTACCTACTTGTGATGCTTAAAGCATAAGCGACATCTGGTCGAGTACATAACATGTCATACATGATGGAACCAATATCTGAGGTGTATGGAATCCTACTCATGTGTTCCCGTTCTTCTTTTGAAGTGGGACATTGAGTCTTACTCAATTTAATTCCATGTGATACTGGCAGAAATCTTCTTTTGGAATTCTCCATACTAAACCTTTTAGTACCTTGTCAATATATGCACTCTGACTTAGGCTAATTATCCTTCTAGATCTATCTCTATAGATCTTGATGCCTAGAATATAGGCAGCCTCACCTAAGTCCTTCATTGAGAAACAGTTTCCTAACCATGTTTTGACCTTTTGTAATGTAGGAATATCATTTCCAATGAGCAATATGTCGTCTACGTAAAGCACCAAGAAAACTATTACGCTCCTACTAACTCTCTTGTAAACGCAAGGTTCATCTTCATTCTTGATAAAATCAAACTCTTTGATTGCTTCATCAAAACGAAGATTCCAACTTCGAGATGCTTGCTTCAATCCATAAATGGACCTTTGAAGCTTACATACCTTATGTGAATTCCTCGAATTAACAAATCCCTCTGGTTGTGTCATATACACATCCTCAATGAGGTTTCCATTCAAGAAGGTTGTCTTGACATCCATTTGCCATATCTCATAGTCATAATACGCAGCTATGGCAAGAAGAATTCTCACAGACTTAAGCATGACTACAGGTGAAAAGGTTTCATCATAATCTATACCATGAGTTTGTTTAAAACCTTTTGCAACTAGTCATGCTTTGTAGGTATGCACATCGCCATCCATGTCAGTTTTCTTCTTAAAAACCCATTTACATCCAATAGTTTTCACACCATCGGGTGGATCAATCAAAGTCCATACTTGATTGTCATACATGGATTGCATTTCAGATCTCATGGCTAATAACCATTTCTCAGAGTTGGGGCCCATCATTGCTTCCTGGTATGATGTAGGCTCATCTTGGTCTATAAGCATCACATCGCGATTGTCAGTAACGAGAAATCCATATCTCTCAGGCTCGTGACGAATCCTACCAGTCCTACGTGGGCCTTGAGTTAGTGGTTCAGGCTCAGCAACTAATTGTGAGTCTAATTGAACATCTATCATGGGTTCTATGCTAGTTTGTGGTTCTCGAACTTCTTCGAGTTGAATCGTACTCCCACTGATTCCTTTAGATACAAATTCTCTTTCTAGAAAATGACCATTACGAGCAATAAACACTTTGTTCTCAGATTGGTTGTAGAAGTAGTATCCTTTTGTCTCTTTAGAATATCCCACAAAGAAGCATTTGTCAGATTTAGCTGCTAGCTTATCAGACACCTGTCGTTTAACATAAGCATCACAACCCCATATCTTTAGAAAAGACAAACTAGGACATTTCCCATTCCATAACTCGTATGGTGTCTTTTCAACCGATTTTGATGGAACCCTGTTCAATATAAACGCACAGTTTCTAAGGCATATCCCCAAAAGGATATTGGCAGATCTGTCTAACTCATCATTGATCGAATCATATCTAATAAAGTTCGATTTCTCCTTTCAGAAACACCATTCCATTGTGGTGTTCCTGGAGGAGTCAACTGTGAGATTATCCCACAATGTTAAGATAATCAGAGAAATCTTGGCTTAAATATTCACTACCTCGATCTGATCGAAGCGTTTTTATATGTTTGCCAAGTTGATTTTGTACTTCATTTTTGAACATTTTGAACTTTTCAAATGATTCGGATTTATGCCTCATTAGGTATACATATCCATACCTACTAAAGTCATCTGTAAAAGTAATGAAGTACAAGTAACCTCCTCTAGCAGGCGAACTTAATGGTCCACATACATTGGTATGTATTAGGCTCAGTAAGTCATTAGCTCTCTCACTTTGTCCGGTGAAAGGAGCCTTTGTCATCTTTCCCATCAAACAATATTCGCATGATTCATATGATTCAAAATCAAATGAATCTAAAAGCCCATCTTGATGAAGCTTTAATACGCGTTTCTCATTAATGTGGCCTAAACGACAATGCCAGAAGTAAGTTGGATTCAAACTGTTAGATTTGAACCTTTTGGTATTAATGTTATAAATGGACTTATGATCAGATTCATCAAAGTTTAGAATATAGAGACCATTCATCAAATGAGCAATACCATAAAAGATGTCTCCACGATAGATAGAGATTGCATTATTCTCAATAATAAATCTAAAACCATCCTTGTCCAAACATGAAACTCAAATAATGTTATTGCTCATAGCAGGCAATAATAACAATTATTTAAAATCAGAATAAGTCCAGAAGGCAAAGTTAATTCAAACTTTCCTACAGTAATATGGTAACCCTAGGTATATTAAACCTAGAACCCCCAAATCGTTGATTGGAATTGGAACCCGAGGATCGTCTTGAGACAAGTCCGTAGGATGGAATTAGACCTCAATCAAACCTGTTGATTGCAACCTAATTATCAATGAATGGAATGGAACTAGACCTCGAACAAACCTGTTGATCGCAACCTAGTTATCACGTCGACCTCCTTAGTGTTTAGATCAAGAAAATCAAATGGAAATTCGTTCACAAGGAACAAGATGGAGTTTTCTCTCAAAGAGAATGAATAACATTCATATAATTCGTCTTATTTATACATAACCATAATAGGGTTTTAATAGCCAAAGAAAGAAAAAAAACGTCAAAATACATTAAAACACGTCCATAAAAGATGGCTGGCGCCAACAAAAGATGGCCGGCGGCCTTGAGTGTTCTGGACTCAAAAACGCAAATGCAAGAGGCATATAATGGCCGGCGCCATTAATCCTGCAGGGCACTTCTTGGCTCCTTCTTTGCTCTATTTCACTTGCTTTCCATTTAGATCCCCTCCGGAGCTTATTTTGATGATGTTAAGCACTTTTGACTCATTTTTATTGGTGGATAAATGCAATTCCTTCTCTTGCAACTCCATAACAAGTCCTTGCAATGCCTCCCTCATTCGTTTAGCCTTAGCTCTTGTCATGGGACCTCCAATATCTTGCAATGGATCGTTGGATTTGAACTTTGGACCCATTGATGCTTGATGATCCTCATCATTCCCCCCTTCCTCGAATAGATTCGTCCTCGAATCACCTGCATCATACAAAGAAAGATCAGAAACATTAAAAGTTGCGCTTACATTACCATAATGACTCGGTAAGTCAATCTTGTAAGCGTTATCGTTGATGCGCTCCAACACTTGGAATGGCCCATCGCCTCTAGGGTGTAGCTTAGTTTTCCTTTGAGCAGCAAATCGCTCCTTTCGCAAGTGCACCCACACCCAATCTCCTGGTTGGAAAACAACCTTCACACGACCCTTATTGGCCTGACGTGCATAATGTTCATTTTTCTTTTCAATATTGGCCCGAACTTGAGCATGCAATTCCCTCACAAAATCTGCCTTGTTCTTACCTTCAACATCAACAAACTCATTAGCAGGTAAAGGCAAAATATCCAATGGAGTCAAAGGATTAAAGCCATATACAATTTCAAATGGGGAATATGATGTTGTGGAATGTACAGTTCTATTATATGCAAATTCTACATGGGGTAAACATTTTTCCCATTGCTTCAAGTTCTTAGGAATCACAGCACGCAAAAAGTTGAAAGAGTCCTATTGACTACTTCCGTCTGACCATCCGTTTGAGGGTGTGCAACAGTGGAAAACAACAATTTTGTGCCTAACTTGTTCCACAAAGTACGCCAGAAATAACTTAAAAATTTGACATCCCTATCACTCACAATGGATCTAGGTAACCCATGCAAACGCACAATCTCTTTAAAGAATAAATCAGCAATATGTTGTGCATCATTAGATTTAGAACAAGCAATGAAATGAGCCATTTTACTAAACCTATCAACAACAACAAATATGCTATCTTTACCACTCTGAGATCGTGGTAATCCTAATACAAAATCCATAGAGATGTCGGTCCAAGGTTGATTAGGCACAGGTAAAGGAATATATTCTCCATGAGGCATTATTTTAGACTTAGCCTGTTTACATACAATGCATTTGTTACAAACAGTTTGGACATCACGTTTCATCTTAGGCCAAAAGAAATGCTCATGCAAAATATCCAATGTCTTTTGAACACCAAAGTGTCCCATCAATCCACCCCCATGAGTTTCTCTAACAAGTAACTCACGCACAGAACTCCTAGGCACACACAATTTACTTTTCTTAAACAAATAACCATCGTGCCTATAATAATCAGCATAACCAGAAACAGCACAAGCAGCCCAGATTTGACTGAAATCAGAATCAGTCTCATACAATCCCTTAATAAGCTCAAACCCAAGCAACTTAGTATGTAAAGAAGTCAAAAGTACATACCTTCGAGAGAGTGCATCAGCAACCACATTCTCTTTTCCTTGCTTATACTTTATCACATAAGGGAAAGTTTCAATGAACTCAAGCCACTTTGCATGTCTTTTGTTCAACTTACCTTGAGTTTTGAGAAATTTCAGACTTTCATGATCTGAATGAATGATGAACTCCTTGGGCCATAGGTAATGTTGCCACGTTTGCAAAGTCCTCACCAAGGCATAAAGCTCCTTGTCATAGACGGGGTAATTCAATGCTGCTCCACTGAGCTTCTCGCTAAAATAAGCGATTGGCTTCGAATCCTGCATCAAAACACCACCAATACCCTTCCCGGAAGCATCACATTCTATTTCAAAAACTTTCTCAAAATTAGGTAAAACAAGTAATGGTGCATTTGTCAATTTATCTTTCAAATCATTAAAAGCTTTTTCATGCACTTCTGTCCACCTAAACTCACAATTCTTTTTAACAAGATCGTTTAAAGGAGAAGCTATAGAACTAAAGTCTTTCACAAATCTCCTATAAAAACTTGCTAAACCATGAAAGCTTCTTACCTCACTTGCATTCCTTGGTGTTGGCCATTCTCGAATTGCCTTCACCTTGTCTTCATCAACGGAAATCCCATGTGCACCTACAACAAATCCAAGAAAAACAACAGTTTCCGTGCAAAAGGTACACTTTTTCAAATTGGCATACAATTTGTTTTCTCTCAGGACAGTGAAAACAGATTGTAAATGCTGAACATGTTCATCCAATGTTTTGCTGTAAACTAAGATGTCATCAAAGTAAACAACAACAAACTTTCCAATAAAAGCACGAAGAACATGGTTCATTAATCGCATAAACGTGCTAGGCGCGTTTGTTAATCCAAAAGGCATTACCATCCATTCATATAGACCATATTTAGTTTTAAAAGCAGTTTTCCACTCATCTCCCTCTTTCATACGAATTTGGTAATAGCCATTTTTCAAGTCAATTTTGGAAAACAAACAAGCACCATGCAACTCATCAAGCATATCATCAAGTCTAGGAATGGGATGTCTATACTTAACTGTAATCTTGTTGATAGCTCGACAGTCAACACACATTCCCATGTTCCATCTTTCTTTGGAACCAAATAACAGGAACTGAACATGGACTGAGGCTCTCCCTTACAAACCCCTTTTCTACCAAATCATCAACTTGCCTTTGAATCTCCTTTGTCTCCTCGGGATTGGCCCTATAAGCTGGCCGGTTAGGAATAGAAGCACCTGGAATAAAGTCAATTTGGTGCTCAATCCCCCTTAGTGGAGGCAATCCCCTTGGAACTTCTTCAGGAAATAAATCCTCATATTCCTGCAAAAGAGAAACCACCACACTTGGCAACGAAGAGTTAAGGTCAGAAGTAGTAAAATAAACATCCTTGTACATGAGTACAAGTAGTTGTTTCCTTGCCATGATTGCACTTTTAACCTCACTTTTTCTTGCAACTTCCTCTCCACTCAATGTGTTTGACTCTCCTCTATCATAACTCACAAGTGTTTGTTTCTCACTTTTTCTCTCCTTGCCACTCTTATCTTGTTCACTCATGTGTTTCTCTCGAAACTCTCTTGCTACCCTCACTTGATCTTCACATGCTTCCCATGGTTTCTGAGGAGTGAGAATCACAGTTCTTTTATTTAGAACAAAAGAATATTGGTTCTTGTACCCATCATATGTCACTTTCCTATCAAACTGCCAAGGTCGGCCTAGCAGTAAGTGACTAGCCTGCATGGGAACTATGTCACACAAAACTTCATCATGATAATTTCCTATAGAAAAGGAAATAAGAACCTGTTTTGTCACCTTGATCTCCCCACATTCATTCAACCATTGTAATCTGTAGGGCTTTGGATGTTTCACAGATTTTAACTTCAATTTATCAACTAGCAAGGTACTCGCAGCGTTAGTGCAGCTACCACTATCAATAATCAGTGTACATACCTTCTTCTGCACATGACACCGGGTATGAAAAATATGCTCACGCTGTACCTCTTCACTTTCACTCTCATCCTTAGGTTGAGTACTAAGGACTCGCCTAGTAACCAATAAATCTCCTTTCACAGGACCTTCCACATCTACATCACTACAGTCTTCCAAAGCTGGCATATCAGGATCATCTCTGAACTCACACTTTCAACATCGCCATTATCCAAAATAACCATAGCCCTTTGATTCGGACATTGAGAAGCAATATGTCCAAATCCTTTACACCTGAAACATTGAATATCACAGATTTACCATAAGACTTAGTTTCAGATTTACCTTTGTATGGAGTAACAGGACTTTTGGCCTTTGAATCCTCCTTGGACTTCAAATCTGAATTGTTCTTCTTCCAAGTGGACTTCCATGAAGAATTAGAAGTAGAACCAAATCGAGAAGACCCTTTAAACTTTAATTGTTGCTCCACTTTTATGGCATTGTGCAACAACTCCTCAATATCAAGATAAGGATGGAGTTCTACCACATTAGCAATCTCACGGTTCAATCCATTGAGAAATCTAGCCATAGTAGCTTCATCATCCTCTTTCACATCAGCCCGGATCATAGCTACTTCCATTTCCTTGTAATAATCCTCTACACTTCTTGACCCTTGTGTCAAACCTTGTAATTTTCTATGTAAATCCCTATAATAGTGACCAGGGATAAATCTTTTTCGCATCACCGCCTTTCATTTCATCCCAAGTACTAATGGGTCTCTCCTCATTTCTCCTCCTATTTCGCACAAGTTGATCCCACCATACACTAGCATAGTCGGAAAACTCAACAGAAGCCAACTTGATCTTTTTGTCTTCGGAGTAATTGTGGCAATCAAAGACATGATCCACCTTTCTCACCCATTCTAAAAACAATTCCGGGTCATTTTACCTTGAAAAGGAGGTATCTTTAATTTGATATTCCCTAAGAATTATCTTGTTTTGGAGCATTCCTCCACCTTCTTATAACTCCGGATCCTTCAGACTCAGATTCATCAATCTCTTCTTCATTACGTCTCATTCCTCTACTGCTCTTAGTCTTACTTGCGGATTCTATATTGTCAAGCCTTGCATTCATCATCCTAAACTGATCCTGTATCGATTTGACGAACAATTTCATATCAATCTTATCACTTTCTCCGTCACTACCCATATCTTAACACCTGCAGAAAATTGGTTAGTAATAATCAAACAAGAAAAATAATAATCCTCACAATTCGCTCCCTCACGTGTTTTCACTCAACAAATGACACTCACACTCGTGTCTTTTCGCTCAAGAAAATAATGTTCCTCACAACTCAATCTCACAATCCCTTGTTCGGAATTCTCAATGATTTTCTCAAAATAAATCACTAAGGTGAACTCACGCAACAAAGAAAATTTCAACAACAAATTGGTCGGAATCAAAGATGAAATTGAAAAAGAACAAGATCCAATCTCAAGAACGTATATACCGCAAATTCTGAGAATTGAAAAGACGGAACAGAAACTTAGATCTATGACAAGATCCCAAGAGAATATTGATAACAATTTCTTTTTTTTTTTTTTTTTGACAGATGGAACAATATAAAGATGGTTCTTTCTTTCTTTTCTTTTTTTTTTTTTTGACAAATGGAACAATATAAAGATGGTTCTTTTCTTTTTTTTTTTTTTTTGACTCAAGAACCCTAATCAAGAACAACAACAAATAGATAGCAAGATTAAATAAAGATAAAAGGATAGATTACTTGTGACAAGAAACCGTAGCTCTGATACCAAATGATATGGTAACCCTAGGTATATTAAACCTAGAACCCCCAAATCGTTGATTGGAATTGGAACCCGAGGATCGTCTTGAGACAAGTCGTCGTAGGATGGAATTAGACCTCAATCAAACCTGTTGATTGCAACCTAATTATCAATGAATGGAATGGAACTAGACCTCGAACAAACCTGTTGATCGCAACCTAGTTATCACGTCGACTCCTTAGTGTTTAGATCAAGAAAATCAAATGGAAATTCGTTCACAAGGAACAAGATGGAGTTTTCTCTCAAAGAGAATGAATAACATTCATATAATTCGTCTTTTTTGATACATAACCATAATAGGGTTTTAATAGCCAAAGAAAGGAAAACAAAACGTCAAAATACATTAAATCACGTCCATAAAAGATGGCTGGCGCCAACAAAGATGGCCGGCGGCCTGAGTGTTCTGGACTCAAAATTCGCAAGCAGATGGCAGATATAATGGCCGGCGGCCATTAATCCTGCAGGCACTTCTTGGCTCCTTCTTTGCTCTATTTCACTTGCTTTCCATTTAGATCCCCTCCGGAGCTTATTTTGATGATGTTAAGCACTTTTGACTCATTTTTATTGGTGGATAAATGCAATTCCTTCTCTTGCAACTCCATAACAAGTCCTTGCAATGCCTCCCTCATTCGTTTAGCCTTAGCTCTTGTCATGGGACCTCCAATCTTACAATGGATCGTTGGATTTGAACTTTGGACCCGTTGATGCTTAATGATCCTCATCACATAGCTAATGCAGCAACCCTTGCTCCATTTGCTACACGTAGGTCCACTTCACCTTTAGCCAACTTTCTACTTTGTTGTAGACCCTGCACATTTACACAAATGTGAGACCCACATCCAGTATCTAATACCCATGATGTAGAAGTAGATAGATTGATTTGTGTAACATAAATACCTAAAGCAGTAGTCTCACTACTCTTCTTCTTTCTTAGATCTTCCAAATGAGCTTGCAGTTCCTCTTCCAATGACCTGATTCATTGCAGAAGAAACAAACCCCTTCCTTGGGTGGCTTGGCCTTAGGTTAGGTTGAGGCTTGGGCCTTTTTGCTTTGGTATGACTTTTTGCTTTACCCTTGCCTCTACCATTGGCATTTCTCTTTTGCCTTGTCCCTTTTTAACCATCAGAACATTGTTATTTGTTTTAACATTTTGTTCTGCATTCTTAAGCATCCCATGCAGCTCCATGATAGACACATCCATTTTGTGCATGTTGTAGTTCATCACAAACTAGTCATAGCTAGGAGGCAAAGAGCCTAGGATCAAATCCGTAGCCATCTCCCTAGAAACTGGAGCGCCAAGCTTCTCAAGTCTATCAATATAGCTCTTCATCTTGAGTACATGTGTACTCACAGAGCTACCTGGAGCCATTTTACAAGAATTCAACTCCTTGGTGACTACAAATCTCTCATGTCTTGCCTATTCTTGGAACATTTCCTTCTCCATGTCTTCCATTTGCTTCTGAAGCTCAGGTTCCATGGTGGCAAGCATAATGCAGGTCACATCCAATGAGTCTTCCCTATGCTTACTAAAAGCATTTCTTTCAGCTCTTGGAGCATCAGGAGCAGGTTCATCAGGGATTGCCTCATCAATCACATACAACTTCCTCTCATGCTTAAGAACAATTCTTAAGTTACGATACCAATCAAGGAAGTTTTTACTATTCAGCTTATTCCTTTTCAAGATTGATTGCAAGGTTGTGTTGTTGGTTGCCATGATCTACCTATAGAGGTATACAAAGTTATTATACTTTATTTAAGCCATTTTCATAGTCCCACTATTTTTATCAAGTTAATAACCCTCTAGTATTAATTTTGAAAACCATAAATAAAGTTTCTTAGTGGGTCAAGATCCATATATTCACTAAACCCTGAGTTAGCTATGGCATAACACCCAAAATTTAGTTATTTAGGTAGGAAACCCTTTCCAATTACATCAAATGTAACTCTCGTTATGGGATTGACATCACATGTCCCGGTCTACTAATCCCATATAATTCCATAGCCCCAAAACCGTTTTGATAGCCTATTTAAGTCTAACCATTACGACATGTGGATAGCACATTATTCACCTTGTGTGACTAGGATAGTCTATTGCACCCTGCTTTGGCAGAACCTACGATTAGACGATCTAAGTCTTGACAAGTGTCGAACTATGGAAGGCATTTTCATAACTTAATATTATTTGAGGGATTTAAAAGGATGATATTTTATCTTATTATCACATGTAAAGGATATTAAGTATATGGTTGTAAACATGGTATCACATACATGTCAGCATATTATCATGTTATGCATAATATAAAAACGTGTCATAGCATGACCCTTAATCTATATTGATCTTCATAAGCCAATATGAAGACCAATAGCACGATCTTAAGGTAAAGATCCATCAACATGGATCTGAGTTGAAAAACTCCTTGTATCTTCATCAAGGCTCTTGCTTCTCTATCATCATGGATTGGAAAGGTCTTTATTACATCTTCATGTCTTCCATTACAATGATGAAAAGATACAAAAATCCTACTACAACTAGTAAAATTAAATTACAATAAACAAAAACGACACATAGGTCGTATTTATAAAATTACAACCCATGAAATGAATAAATAGAACTTGCCATTCAGATAAGTCCTAGGGGCTATGCTATGCACCATACATATAACTTAAGCACTCACAAGAACATGTAACATAAAACACTTCAAAAGCACATTAATGTTAAGTGTAATTAAGTCAAATACTTTAGGGGGTTCAAGGGGCCAACGCCCCCTTGCGGGAGTCAGGGGGTAGCACCCCCTACGGGGGTCTAGGGGGCAGCGCCCTAGACGGCGGTCCAGCTATCTGGAAGCTAAATGATTTTTATAAATCTATATTTGCAAAATCATTCAATGCCTTAAGAAAAACGTCCTTAAAATATACATTTCTTAGTACGAATATCCTTGAATTTTTATGAGAAATTCATATGTCTTCATATATCGACATAATTCTGGACTGTCCAGAACTTACTATATTCTCAGGGCATACTCATGGTAAGTCGATGTATATTGTTACACATTCATCAATATGTCTATGTATTATATATGCATTTTTTTTTATTTTGCAAGGACGTTATTCTGTTTCGTCATAAACATCTATATGTTCATGGATTATGTTATGTCATACATAACAATTAGGGTTTCTCTCCAAGAACCCTCGTTTTTATTTCGACTTTCTCGAATAATTAACCCTACTGCCACCAAACCTCTGTCAATCCAATTGACAACATCGTGCGGATAAAATTTTTATTAATCTGTTCAACACATAACATTAACGACCAAAACAGATTACATGTTATCTAAACAAATTTTAATCCGTGTACCACAATAGATTCGATCTAATTGAATTTCAAACAAAAACGATTTCATATCATCACATGGAATATATACAAGATTCGAATATCAAATAAAATGATTTATGCATATCATCATATGCAATACATAAAAGATTCGAATTTTCAAATAAAACAATTTCATATCATCATTGAATAGAATTACGAATTCAATCATAAACAAGAAGCAATTTATATTCGCATCACATGCAAATCATAACATAATTTCGATCTAATCAAAAACACAAGCGGCTCTGATACATTGTTGGGTTTATTATCAATTTTGCAGTAGAATTTTCTTTAAAATTAAAACCCTAATTCCAGTATCCCATGTGT